>CANXYC012155691.1:0-26359 GCA_948193065.1 Aleurites moluccanus | reverse complement strand
AATGCTAGCAATTGGAGCCCTTGCCTATGCATCTGGTCCTGATTTTGCAAAATATATGCCAGAGTTCTATAAATATTTGGAAATGGGTCTTCAGAATTTTGAAGAGTACCAAGTTTGTGCTGTTACAGTTGGTGTTGTGGGAGATATCTGCAGGGCATTAGAGGATAAAATTTTGCCTTATTGTGATGGGATCATGACGCAACTTCTCAAGGATTTATCGAGTAATCAGTTGCATCGATCTGTGAAGCCTCCCATATTTTCGTGTTTTGGTGACATTGCCTTAGCAATAGGAGAGAATTTTGAGAAGTACTTGATGTATGCCATGCCCATGCTCCAAAGTGCTGCGGAGTTGTCTGCCCATACAGCTGGTGCTGATGATGAAATGATAGAATACACAAATTCTCTGAGAAATGGAATTTTGGAAGCTTATTCAGGAATCCTTCAAGGGTTTAAGAACTCTCCTAAAACACAACTTTTGATTCCTTATGCACCCCATATACTCCAGTTCTTGGATAGCATATACATGGAGAAAGACATGTGAGTTCTGCTAACATATGTTCGGTTACCTTTCTCATTTTATTTCCCTCCACCCCTCCTCTTTTTTCTTTCTGTTCAAAATACATTTTTATAGGATGTGGTTTATGACTCTCGGTTATCTGTTCTTATTGCAGGGATGACGTGGTTATGAAAACTGCTATCGGGGTCCTTGGAGATTTAGCAGATACACTGGGAAGTAATGCTGGTTCTTTGATACAGCAATCTCTTTCTGTGAAAGACTTTTTAAATGAATGTTTATCTTCTGAAGATCATATGATTAAGGAATCTGCTGAATGGGCCAAGTTAGCCATCAGTCGTGCCATTTCTGTTTGAAGAAGTTTCTACTAAGCATTTTTTTTTCCTTTACAAGTCCCTGCATGCATTTGGGTGTATTGAGTCGGGGTCCAGGTTGCATTTGTGTCAGGTCATCTGCTGTCTACAGATAACTGAAGTTATCAGTCTTCAGGTCATCACTAACTCTTGCATCAGCATCATATTTCTGTCAGAAGCCTTGGGTAGTGATTGCTTTACAGACATGGGTGAAGGCGTTCTATAAAAGTTTTAAAAAATGTTGGCCATAGATACAGAATCAGTGCAAGTGAGGGAGAGGTAACATTGATTTGCTGAATAGATACTGGTCAGGCAGCATCTTGTCATCTGCTGTTTGTTGGTCCTTTTAATGGTTGATACCTCTTCTTACCAGACTACCCATGCCTTCTCGGTGGTTGTCTCTGAAGTGCCTCTAGGCTGTGGGAGTGGAGGACTGCAGCGAGTTGGTTGAAGTTTTGTGATACTTGAAGACCACCCAAGTGCCACATTTTAGAAGACCCTCAATTAATTACTCATTTTTCACCCCTTGTCATTTTTCATTTAATTATGTCTGTATTAGTTCATCATCATGTCTGTCATGGTCAGTTTGTATTTTCAACTGTTACACTCTTTTGGTATATTTAGCTGGGGGTCTTCAAAATATTATTGAGGGAATTGCATCCTGCATTGCATTATTCATTTTTCTTTTAATTGTTTTTATAAATTCAAGTCAGTTACTATGCATTTATTAAATCACATAGTCTGTCTTTTATTCTTTTTTTTTTTTTTTTAATACAAAATGTCTTTTTTTTTTTTTTTTCAGAATGTGTAATATTTTGGTTAATTTGGGATTAAAATGTCATAAACTGTGGTGATATTACAAGGGATTGAATGAAGATTTGAGTCTCACATGGAGCAAGAGGCATCGCAGTTGTATTTTGTTGCATGCTTCATCCATGGAGCATTTATAAAAGTTTTTCCCTAGTCAGCTGAGTGTGCATGCGTGTGTTTCAGGGTATAGGCAATGTTAGCAGTTGTTGCTTTGAATTTGTTTAGTTGTGGAAATTTTATGCTTCTTTTTTATTCCTTGAATTTTGTTCAAATAGAGTTCCACTGTAAACAGGGGCCTCCTTCTGGGTACTTAAAAGGCTGTATATCCATATGTTTCTCCCCATGTCTTTCTGTAGCAGCCTTGCTGGAAAAAAAAATTAATAATTTAGAAACTTCGCTTCCCATCTGACTTCGCTCGAGTTTTATTTGAGCATGATGCTATTATGAGCCAGGATTTAATATTCCGTGAGACTCTTTAGTTGCATATTAACAGCTTCTTTGTTCGTAGACAGTTGATCTACATTCAACTGTAGTTGATACTATTATTCATTCAATGTCTCTTTTATGCGTAAACATTGAAAATTGACGCGTTTGGTCTGGCATTGGTTATGAAGAAGTCTATGGTCGAGTCAGGGAAAAGCTTATTTTTTAAAGTCAAAAGTTGAAAGACCTGCTTAACACGTAGTGATAATGTTGATTAATTGATTTCAATCAGTTCGAAATCTTCTATTTTAGCTCTGATCATTTTTTTTAATGTATCTGCTGAGAAGGTTTAATATAAATGAAGGGGGAAAAGAGATCAGAGTTATTATCATTTTTTTTTTTGTCTGTCAAATCATTTAACGAGGGAGATCATGTTGAATACCTCGTGGCTTCATACAAAGAAAATCTTGATCGCCAACGCTTTGAGCTGGTCAGAAATTGCAATGCCTGAAACTATGTGCTATAGCCAAATTGCAAAGAGCAAGCCGATAAAAGGGCACTAATCATGACATCATAATTTCTAGTTGGCATTGGCTCCCATTTTAAAAAATAAAAATAAAAATAACACTGGAGGCCCTACACTAGCGGAAAAGCAAGAGGGATAATACCTCGTATCTATTAGAAATACTACTATTTATAAGCAAAGCGCCGAAGGAGAAAAAGAACAGAAAATAAACCCATATTAGAAATGCTAACAGAGGGAAGGAAATGGGAGGATAAAGACTGAATTGTACAAGTTCTCTTTATTTGGATTGGAAGGAAAATTAGAAAGAACATGGATGGAAAGGTTTTCAATGATTGAGGTTACAGTTTTATTCTTGCAATTACATCACAAGGATAAAAACAGTAGTTTCATTTACTTAATATAAATTTTTTTCCTATATTTGGAGGGGAAAAAAAATTAAATTTCCTTTCCATTTTCAATCTCCTCTCTCCATTTTCTTTCGTCTTATGAACAAAAACATTTTTCTCCCTATTTTCTTTTTCTCTCCCTTCCCTCGAACACAAGTATTAATGAGAACAAGAACAACTAGGTTCTGGGACACCACCAGAAGCCAACTTATAGCTGCGTTCCCATGTATCTGTAGGCACTGCATGTGCATGAGGAATATGACGAGGATGTTTCTCTCTCTTATCTCCCTTTATCTGCTTCAATGCATGCTTAAGGGCAGGCAACAAAGCCTCCATGCATTCAGCAACTGCGTTAGGATTCCCAGGCATATTGATGATCTGAAAGTACAGTAACAAAATAACATCATTAAGGAATAGTAAATGACAAACTGGCATCTACTTCCAAGGAAAAATGGATATACATTATTTTGTAAGATATCATATTTGGACAAACCACTGGACTGGTTGCCAACTTTCCTTTACGAAATATTAAGATATACCATTTTCTGTGTGGGGAAGGGGGGAAGGATAGGGACAGCATAACCAGTTTCATGAGATAAAGAGTAATTTCAATTTAGTAAATTCATAGTACAGTATGTCAAAGTAAATTTCCATTATCATTTTTGCCAGAGTTTCGAACTTAATGAAATTGAATTCATTTTAAAATAATGAAATTTCTTGTAGTTCAAGGGTAATTCTCATGTGTGTGTGAGACAGAATGCTAATCTATAGTATATTCTAAAGCCACAAACATTCAGATTCCTACCACTTTGGGATGCAGTTATTCCACTAACATAAAAGGGAAAAAAGTATGCCCTATTAACAAAGTTGATTGTGTTACCAGTGTTGACCCTCTGATTCCTGCTGCAGCGCGTGACAACATAGCAAATGGTGTCACCTGTTGTAGGAGAAGAAAAAGGAAAAAAATTTCTTATCAGAATGTCTGATAACTTAGAAGGCAGCAGTTAGCTTACTCTCAATTTCTTCAACCTATGACTCAGAAACTGAAGATTTGTTAAGATGCACATAGATGAAGTCTTGTTATATTGCTTACTCGAGTATAAACTAGAGAGAAGAAACTGAACAAAGTCTTTATGGTACATTCATGAATCAGCAGAGCCAACAAGAATATCAGGGCCTCAATATGTTATTGATCTTTTCTTTGTCTCCATAAGAAAAAAATTTATGGTTCAAGATCATTATACTGGCAACAGAATAAGATGTGAGCAACAAATGATAGAGATAGAGAGCAAGGTGGGTACAATTTTCTCACCAAAGTGCTCTTTGTTAGCAACAGGTGAAATAAAAACCATATCACCATATATGACTAGGTTTTGATTCTCATACATTACACTGCTCGGAATGTTAAAATAAGTCTCACCACAATAAACATGTCAGGATCACATAATGTGGATGCATAAAGATAAACAAAAATTTACAAAAGGGAAAAAAAAAAAAATACACCTTAAGTTTTGACTTGATATACACCATTTTTTTTTTCCATTTAAAATTCAGCACTGTAATCCTTGAGTTTCATAGAATTCAACATGTTAGTCCTGTAGACCAAAACAATAAGATTTTTAAAGCACAGCACTGTTTTTGGACTCAGTTTTAGCCAATAATGGACCAAAGGGTTGGATTTTGAAAAGGATGGCAAACACCAAGAGCTTGTTGGAATCAAAGGGAATATATGATTAAGTTCTTGTTTGAGCTATAACACTTTCTCTGTGGAAGTACTAAGAGTTTTTCCTAAAAAATGCAGGTGTTATAACTAGATTGATGTTTTGACTGATGCATTATCTTTTTGCTACTTTTACAGGCCAAAATTCTGCGCATGCCAAAACACATAATCATGGGACATTGGCACAGATATTAAATGCAAATGCTAAAGAAACCAGACACATGCAAACGCTGAAGTTTTGAGAATCCAGCTTTAAATACCCTTTCCAACCCCATTTTATATTTAGATTTGCACAAAGTCATGGATCAAAATCTTGCCAAGATAAATCATATTCCTGTGAATATGAACAGACTTACTTCTTTTTGTAATAGTCATCTTATCATATGCCCATTTCCAAAATTCTGTAATTAGCCAAAGATATACAGATTCAATGAGGATAGGGTACATACAAACATAAAGAAGGATACATGACATTGTTTGCTACCTTCAAACTTTCCTGCATCATGACATAAAGAAGGCCAGGTGTTTCCTTCTCAATCAACTCCTTGGTTGCTTCAGGGGTCACATCTCTTGGGGTGAAGCCAGTGCCCCCTTCATCAATCATCAAGAAAACAAATTTAGGAAAAGGAAAAGTTTAAACCAATAAAAAAAAAAAGCGAAAAAATCATATTAAATTTCAGATATAGACAAGCTACAGAATTCAAGAACCTCACCCAGGGTAAGGATGAGATCCATTCCTTCGATATCACTCCATCTCTGCAGAACATCTTTGATTTTGCTTACATCATCTGGGACAACAGCTGCTGAAACTACTCTCGCTCCTCCTAACTTTTCTGATGAGGAATTTACCACAGAAACTGCTCTAGGTCCACTGCAAATTTCAAAATTCTAAATGCTATTATAACTCATAAAGCTTAGATTCATAAACAGAAGAGTTAACAAGTCAATTTAAATAAAGGATCTCTAGCTCCACAATGTAGTTAAGAGGAAAAAGAAATAGCCAATTTAGTTTCGGTTATTTCAAAAAGGAAGTTAGCTGAAAAATTAGGATTTGTTACAAGCCATGCTTTACACTTTCTGATAGGCGACTTCAAGTAAAGTGAGTCACCAGAGCAATCTATATTATATTTCCAGCACTACCTAATGGAACATGCTTCAGGAGGATAAGAGATATTACTTAATTTAGTGATACACGTCTGACGAGGTTTGAGGGTTGTGATTCGAGGTCAGCATTTTAGGAATATCCAGATTAAGATAATCATGCCCATAATCAGAAAGGAGGTAGAAGGGAAAAAAAAATGCAAATTGAACATTTAGGACTTATGATTGGACTTCTGACTAAAAGCCATCAACAGCACTTGCTGAGCTATCATCTAAATTTTGTTGCAAAGTACCTAGTACTTCTCATGTTTCCCTTTGACAAGGAGCAATATCGTTGGACTTCTGACTAAAAGCCATCAACACCACTTGCTGAGCTATCATCTAAATTTTGTTGCAAAGTACCTAGTACTTCTCATATTTCCCTTTGACAAGGAGCAATATCAACTTTGCTCATTTGTTTTAGCATCCATTATGCGACATCTCTGAAATAATGATTCAAAGAGGTGTATCCGGATGCATTAACATGTATGATTTGCAGATATAAAATTAATGTGAATTTTAGACATGGACACAACAGCAATGTCACATAATAAAGATAAAATAGCTCTAGATACTGTGACAAGATTCTTCCATTCTTTCATGACTTTGGTCCCTTTAACAAGAGTATAATTCCAAGCAAGTGATTGCAATGGATAAGTTTAGGCCAATAAATGTAGTTTCTTATACAAACTTTTGGCCAATGTGAAGGCTACTATGTTGAAGGAGGTGCTTCCTAGGAGGTTTCAAATTCAGTCACACTCATGGAAGGTCAGTGAAGTTTAGATTTGGCATTAATAGCTAATAAGTGCCTGGACAGCAAAATAAACAGACTTTAGCTACTGCCTGAATCCAAGTCCAAGGCAAGATGCATCAAAATGTATCCACATTGATGCATTATTTTTCTAGCATCTATGTTGTTAAGATCCTAACATTCCATTGAAAATATTAAATACACCATATTCTAAATCTCGTGTTAATGTTGTAATCATTTTGCGTTGAGGATGGCTTTACTTGAATGCATGAAACGATTGGCTACAAGAAGCAACCATAGATGTAGAAAAATAAATGACCTTAACTCATGTCGGTACTAAGACCATGGTTTTCAATATCCAGAGCAATTACACTGCCACATAAACAAGCCTTCATGGATTAACAGTCACAAGCACCATGATTGTGATTTTCTTTTTCTTTTGGACTAATGTGCATCTAACACTCAACCTTGCAAGATTTGACTACATGTATGATGCACACACAATTAATTTTTTTAAAACTTCAACCAACATAATGTGTTTAGCATTTAGCCAACCATATAAGTGAAGGTACCATAACATACACATAAAAAATAATAAAATATGAAGAATCATGGTGCAGCTATTTTCTAAGGAAAAAAAATGCGGAAAAAGTAAGCAGGTTTTGATTGCAATGTAACAGTCAATGCACAAACAGCCATAACAGTTGATAACAGCTGTAACCTATGAAGCACTGACACCAACACGCGATACGATACGATACGATACTCCGACACGTTAATTCTCAAAAAATTTAAATTTCGACACGTTGGGGCACATTTGAATATTAAATAATATTTTTAATATATACTTTATATATTATCATTCATATTCATTAATTTAACAAAAAAAAAAAAAAAATCAAATCAAACAATCAAACAATCAATTACTTTTCTTATTTCTCATCTTGCTTTGCTAAAAATTGCACTAGTAACTTCATTGCTTAAAAGGTTACCTATCAAACACTAAAACATGTAACAAATTGAATTCAAACATTAATAGAATTTTATTTTTGTAGCTTTTTTTAACTTAACATGAATAAAAATGTGAATTATTTAAGTTCGAATAAGAAAACTAATAATATATATCAAGTTGCTTGGTATTTATAAGATTTAATCCAATTTTTAGGATTAATATTTAGAGGCAATTTTTGAATACGTATAGGATATATCATTAAATTTGTGCGAAAAAGGTAAATTAATTTAAAAATAACTATAATCTTCTAATTAAAAAAAATTATAAAAAAAAAGAAGAGACTAAAAAAATTAATCATTTGATTTCTTATACTACAAAATCGACAATTAAATATTAAGTCAATTGTCATTCTTTTTAATAATTTACTTAATCTCATAAACGTTTCATCTTTATTGCTTATATTTCAGCAAAGCCATTAATTTATCATATGAAAACATAGCAAGCAGTTATGAGCCCACGTGTCTATAAAAAATTAGAAATGTTTTGGCTATAGAATAATAAACCCAAAAAAATTGTCTCCAACGCACATAAGAAGTGTTTCCACTTGACTAAAGTATCATTCACTGAGGGTAGATGAGATCAGTGCTTGGTGAAGAAGAGAAAGAAGGAATTAGAAGCAAAATGAAGAAGAAGAGAAACAAGAAAAAAAAAGGAACTAACCTGGATACGAAGTAAAGGCGAAGCGAAGGAAGTGAAGGCATCGTACTGATTTTAGTGAACTGAGTTAGGGATTTTAGGAAATTGGCAGCGGGCAAAGGAAGCATTTAAGGTATCTACAAAATTGTCATTTGATAGTTATTTATAACATTGCCATATGACCGTGTTCGACACAGTCAAATTCGCGTGTCGAATTAGTCAACGTGCAGGAAATTGTTGACTGCGTGTCGGTGTCGGACACTGACTCTCCCTTCTCTTTAGCGTGTCCGTGTTTTCCAGGCTGTAACAGCTTTTATGGTGCTAATTTGGAAATGGAGGTTACGTAATGCCCTGTAATATGACACTAGCTTCAATTTTATTTTATAATGGCTATTTTATCATCCTATGACCACTCACTTAATACATCCAAAGAGTATTGTCATACTATACTGTTGCAGAATATTCACCATCCCATATCTGACTTTAGCATCCACAAACTGACCCCTTTTAGAAACACCAAATCAAAGAGAAGTATCAGGATCAGTTACTCCGATAATAAACCTTCCTATCCTCCATTCAACAAGGAATGGCAAATAAGTAATGTACAAACAAGTTTGAACAAGCATTGGAAAAACTCCCTTTCTAATAAACAATAGATCATCTAAGAAAAAAAACAGTAAAAGTCCACTTTTGGACAAACAAGAAGACTGTTTCTTTAAAATTTTAATATAAATTTTTTTTGATAAACACAAACTTCCGAGTCAATTAGTAATCAACCCTAAGCACAGATAATAACATACAGATTGTATTAATTGCACAAAATGATAGGGAGAACAGTTAAATTATTCAGTCTATGAAACATAATTAAAAAACTTCAGTGCAAACATTACTGAAGTGCTGGAAAAAATAGCATGGACTAACATACCTTCGATCAGAGCCAGCCCCGGATGCAACAGTATCACTGACTGTTAGAACAGCTACCTTGAACTCAGCATGCTCAGACTCATGTTCAGTTGTTTTACCAAATGTGTTTCTTTGTCCTGAAAAAGCTGAATCTGAAGGTAAGCTACTCTCAGCAGTAGCAGTACTGCTTAAATCAGAAATTATGATGGCAGGAACGGAGGTTCCAGCAGGAATTATGCTGCCTGTTGCTGGCAATACCAGCAGAACATTAGCTGATTTCATACTTAAGAGCCGGCTGCTCATCTGATGACCAGTGCTCTCAGCAACAAATCTGGTGTGGACAAGAAAAGATATATTCAATACAATTGTGAGACTCCTTGAGTAAACAAATGAAGGGGGAAAACAGAGCAGGTTCTGGTATATCCAGTCCATTACCAAAAAGTCAACATCATTAAACAGCTTACCCGGGATTGCCTGACCCATCATTAGCCTTCCATCTAATAATGGCACGATGAAATTCTGGTCGTATTGGATCTGTCTTCATGGGCTGTTGAAGACGAGCCTGCAATCTGTATGAAGGAACGAAAACAAAAAAGAGCTAGGAGTCAAACCTAGACATTTCTAAATTTCATTTCCACATGGCAACTCAAGCAGGTAAGAGAAAGAGAGAACAACGTTTTAGAAGTCTCAGCAACCTCAGAAGATGAGGATTCATCCATCCAGTGAGAAGGCGGATAGCAGGGACCACGAAGAGATGGAAACAAACTAGACAGCTCACTGGATTTCCAGGTAAGCCAAATGCAAGAATTTTTTCTGACACCACATTCTCTCCTGGTTTTGAATTTATCTCTGCAAATGTCAAAGGCTTCCCTGGTTTCATGCGAACCTGAAGAGCCAATTAATGAAATATCAATATGATATTTAATTATAACTGAAGCTTAAACATATTGGTTCCAACTACATTAGTACTGAATCTCAATAAAAAATAAATTTATGGAACAGAACTGTATTGGAGTACAAATATGAACGTATAAATACATACGTTCATTACCTTGTTGAAATGTACTGTCCCTCTCCTTTCAAGCAATGGCTTGACAAAATCCTTGTCTCCCATGGAAACACCCCCTGAAGTTAGAAGAATCTGAATTCCAGCAGAAAAGGCTTTATCTAGTATCCTCTCAAGTTCTTCTTCATCATCTCCAACAATTCCAAGATCGAGAACCTTACATTGCTGCTGTATTGCAGCTGCTAGTAACATGGCACGGTTGGAGTCCCTAATCTGCATAATATTTAAATTGGCTCAATTTTGAAGTTTTAATAGCAAAAACAATCATGAAAATATTATGCAATTTCAAAGAAAATTCAAGGGATTAGCCAATGCACAAGTCGGTGATGTTAATGGTGAAAATTTATATCTTATCACAAGACAATTTTTGGTATTACATATAAGCCTCATTTGGTTTAACTGTTTGTAGCAGATGATAGCTGTTGCTGATAGCTGATAGCTGGTGGCTGTTACCTAATAGCTGATTGTTTTAAGTTTTTGATAAAATTATTATTAGCCGTTAGCTGTTAATATATTTAATGACCATTAAAGATAAATATTAATATTTATTTTTTTATTTAAAAATTATTTTTAAAGAATAATTTAGTTTTTTTACTTAAAAAAATTGGAGCTTTTTAAAAAAAAAATTCGAAATTGGAATTTTTACAAACAACTGCTGTTTGACTACCTAACAGTTACATAACAGCTAATAACTGTCAGTAACCAAATGGATATGATACAGCTGTTGGGAACAAAAAAACTAACAATTGCATCAAAAAGCTTTACCAAACACCCACATAGTAGGTTTTGAACAAAAGAAATAAAATCCAGATAAACAGTGACTCTTGAAAGAAACAAAATGCTATATATGATTCAGAAAAATAACACATCTTTTTTTATCCAATCCCATAGGTCCACTTCTGAAAATACATGTATGTTTTCACAATTACAATAAAAAATTGTATTTGTTGATATGGCACGTGACCTTGCACATCTCATGAGTATCTTAGGATATGAATACCCTAACAGAGAACTCTAGAGAGAAAATAGAAAGAGTTTAGAGAGAGAATTCCAGAAGAGAGAGAAACACATAAGAAATTGATTATTGATGGTAGAATGATGAATTACAGTTATTACTTCTGTTTTTATACTAACAGATTCCTAACTAATGGCTGCCAGGTTAACTAATTCAATTAGAAACTCCAAATGACAGCCAACTCACAGTCTGTTACAAATGCTTAACAAAATTCTGTTACATTTAACTACGAACAATTGAGTTCTTTTCTTATACTTCTTCCTATAGTATGTAACGGTGCCCCCTCTCCCTCCCAAATTAGCTCTTTCTTGTCCCCGAGAAAGAGGAAAGTCTGGAAACTGAGCTTCAAAAAAAGACATGTCTTCCCAAGTAGAGTTGGCAATAGGCAAGTTATCCCATTTAATAAGGTTTTGGACTATCTGCTGGTTATTCCTGGATACTGTCCTGATGTCAAGGACCTTTTCAAAAGCAACAATTATGGTATCTTCTGCTAGAGTAGGCAAGTCCAATAAAGGAGAGGTGTTGTCTCCCGATTTCTTCTTGAGTAAAGAGACATGAAAGACAGGTGAATGGGGGAAGTAGCAAGTAGTTGCAGGCGATAAGCCACTTTGTCAACCCTCTCCACTATCTGATAGGGCCCCTAGTACTTAACAAAAAGTTTAAGGGTCTGTCTTAGGGCAATAGAAGTCTGTCTATAGGGCTGTAATTTCAAGTATACCTAGTCTCCCACCTGAAATTCTCTTTCTAATCTTCTTTTATCCACCTGTTGCTTCATCCTATCATGTGCAAGCAGTAAATTCTCCCTTAATATGTTAGTGAAATGTTGTCTCTGATTAAGCAAGTCACTAATAACCTACTTTGGAAGTTGCAAAGAGAATGATAGCATGAAATGTTGGTCTGTAACCATAAAGAGCTTCAAATGGTGACATTTTGATGGCATTAGTGCCAACATTCAAAAGGAAAGCCAATTGGACCAAGAAGTGGGCTAAAGGCGTGTCATGCACCTAAGATAAGCCTCCGAACACTGATTTACTCTCGCAGTTTGCCCCTCTCTCTATGAGAGTAGCAGGTAGTTGCAGGCGATAAGCCACTTTAACAACCCTCTCCACTACCTAATAGGGCCCATAGTACTTAGCATAAAGCTTAAGGGTCTGTCTAAGGGCAATAAAAGTCTATCTGCAGGGTTGTAATTTCAAATATACCCAATCTCCCACCTGAAATTCTCTTTCTGATCTTCTTTTATCCACCTGTTGCTTCATCCTATTCTGTGCAAGCAGCAAATTCTCCCTTAACATGTTAGTGAGATGCAGTTTCTGATTGAGCACTTTTGAAGTTGCAAAGTGAATAATAGTAGGAAATGGTGGTTTGTAACCATAAAGGGCTTCAAATGTGATAGTTTGATGGCAATGTGGTGGGAAGAATTGTACCACCATACAGCCAAGGAAAGCCAGTTGGACCAAGAAGTGGGTTGAAAGTGTGTCATGCACTTAAGATAAGCCTCCAAACACTGATTTACTCTCTCAGTTTGTCCATCTGTCTGTGGGTGATAGGCAGTACTGTAATTGAGAGTTACTCCCAAGTGCTGAAATAACTCTTTCCAAAATAGGCTAGTAAAAACTTATCCCTATTTGAAATAATAGAGTGGGGAGAGCCATGATGTTTGAATATTTGATCTAGAAAGAGTTTAGCTATAAAAAGCAGTGAACGGAAGGGCTAAGGTTAAGAAATGTGCAAACTTAGTGAGCCTCAGACCACTACCATAATAGCATTGTGACCCCTTGACTTTGGTAGATGCTCCATGAAGTCCTTTAACAGTTGCTGCAAGGCTTGTGTAGGTATAGGTAATGGTTGAAGTAAACCACGACTAGCACAATGTTCAGGCTTGCATCTTGCATATGCTTCATAGTGTCTAATCCATTGAAGTGCATCTTACAACATGTCAGGCCAAAAGAAGTGTTTCTTAAGCCTGCAGAGAATTACCTAAATCCCTGAATGTCCCTCCAAGGCTAAGTTGTGATACAATTTCAGGATTTGCAACCTGAGAGAGGTAGATGCTCCTACATACAATCTGCCTTTGTATGACAGTACCCATTTTGTAGCTGAAATTCAGGATGAATTGCAACATTGTTAGCCAGTTGTTTGGCTAATTCAGTAGCCTTTTCATCTCCCTCACAGCTCTTGATAAGATGTCATCCAAGCAGGTGAAATGCTTGTGTGAACAGCGCATAGGTTAGCTGCCGAACTACTGCCTTCGGGTCTCCTTGATAAGGCATTTGCTATCTTATTTTCCACTCCCTTCCTATAAAGAATCTTGTAATTCAACTCTAAGAGTTTAGAAATATCCCTTTGTTGTAGATTGGTGTGCAACCTTTGCTCTAACAAGTACTTAATGCTCTCATGGTCAGTTTTGATGTAAAACTAACTATATTCCAAATAATGCCTCCAGTTATACCAACAAAGGTGATGGCTAGTAATTCTTTATGATAGACTGACAACCCCTTACCTCTAATCCCAAAGGCTTGTGAAACAAAAGCAATTGGATGTCCTTGTTGTTGCAGGACAACCTCCATTCCCCAATTGCTAGCATCAGTCTCTACTACAAAAGGTTGTGAAAAATCAGGTAAAGCTAAAACTAGTGTCATAGTCATGCTCTCTTTCAGTTGATTAAAGGCAGCTTGTGTAGCAATAGTCCACTTGAAGGAGTCTTTCTTTAGTAAATTAGTAAGAGGTTTAGTAACTACTCCATAATTCCTTATAAATTTCCTTTAGCATCCTCAGTCTAAGAAAATTTCTTAATTCCTTTATGGAAACAGGAGTGGGCCACTTAACCATAACATAAACTTTTTGTGGGTTAGTTGCTACTCTTTTTCCTAAAATAATGTGTCTCAAGTACTCTATTTCAGACTTTGCAAATGAACATTTAGATAATTTGGCATAGAGTTGTTGGTCAAGGAGAATTTGAAAAACTAGGCTGTGGTGTTTCAAGTCTGCAGCCCAGGTTTTGCTGTTGATAAGGACGTCATCAAAGAATTCTAAAGACAAATTGCCTAAGATATGATTGAAAAATGTGATTCATAAGGGCTTGAAAGGTGGCAAGTATTGGTTAGGCCAAAGGGCACAACAGTAAATTCAAAATGGCCATGATGGGTACAAAAAGCTGTTTGGTATGTCTTGGGTTGCATTGTAATATGCTAATAGCCTGTCCTAAGGTCAATTTTTGAAAAGATTTGAGCTTGATGTAACTCATCTAAGTCAATAATAGGGATAGGAAACTTATTTTTTACTGTTTGGTCATTAAGTTTTCTATAATTAATACAAAATCTCCTAGACCCATCCTTCTTTTTCACCAACAAAATAGGGGAAGAATAGGGGGCTGGTACTAGGTTGGATGATGGAAGAACAGAGCATTCCATTGACTAATTTCTCTATTTCGGTTTTCTGATAATAAGGGTATCTATAGGTTTTATGTTCATTGGTTGTGCATTTGGGTGAAGGGTAATAGAGTGATTGTGACTCCTAAAGGGTGGAAGTTTGTGTGGTTCTGTAAAGATGGTACTGTATTGATCTAAAAGGATCTGGAGGCAGGAGGATAAAAATGTTTGTTAGGCTGTAATTCCTCTTGTTCAATGCTTAAAACACAAAAAAGGGGAGTCTAAAAATCCTTACCCTGTTTCCTCATTATGCTGGCAGCCCTTTTTAAGATGCAAGCCTCAGATTTCCCTCTTAAGGTAACTGTTTCCCCCTATTTGAAAGGAAATGGTAGAGTTTTCAAAATCAAATAACACGGTTGGAAGTTTTGAGCCAATCTACTCCCAATATCATGTCAAAACCCTCCAATTCCAGCACTTTAACATCAAACATAATATCTGCTCCTCCATCTTCCCTTCAAACAGTGGATAGTGATGTCTACAAGTCAATTTTCTGCCATCTGCCACTCTTATAGTCAATGGGAAGATGTCTACTATAATCAGCTTCAATTTTTCTGCAGTCCTTCTATTAATAAAGCTGTTAGTACTCCAAGTGTCTATCAGAATGACAAACTGTCTATTTTGATAGTGTCCCAGCATTCTAATGATCTCAGCTCCACTACTTCCTTCCATAACACGCACAAGAGTGTCACTTCAGGCTTTTCTAGTGACTCTTCTTGCTCTATCTCTCCCTCTTCTTCTGAATATATGGCTGCTAAGGTTTTAGGTCTACATTGGTGGCTAGGAAAATACCTGTCACCAAAATAATGGCAAGGTTTGGGTGGTTGTCTAGTCAAAGAAGGTTGGGAAGGCAGGTGTAGGAACTGACTTGGAGGTGAACAAGTTGGGTTTAGGAATAGCTTCAAGATTGGGTGGTCTCGGAGGGTAAGGCAAATTTTAAGAATTTGGGGATCTAGGAAAGGAAGTGGTCTGATTGCTATAAATATCAACACGGTTAGGGTTAGAAATGGAATTGTAATGGTTCTTGTTATGAAAATATGGAGCTTTTTGGGTGGTCATAATGGGACTGCAAGTTTGATTACGCATCTTTTCCTTGTAGTTTAGCGATGTCAACAGCTTGGGCTATAGTTAAAGATCTTAGCATCCGTACCATAAACCTAATTTCCTCTCTCAACCCTCCAATAAATCCAGATAAGAAGTATTTTTCTTAAGCCATGCTCTAGGGTCCTTTCCTTTAAAATTCAACAACTTAATCTTAGAAAAGAATAGGTTTTTACCTTCATTATTTCCTGATTCAGTAGATGATTGACTCCAGGAAGTTGAGGCCTGATTTTTGTAATAGACCACCTACTAGAATGGGCAGTAGGCTTCTTTTGATTAGTCGCGACATCAGCTCAGTATAGGACATAGGAATTGGATCGTCCATCCGAAAGCAAATAGTCTTTTGGGTTACCCCTGGAATGAAAGCGATCTTTCTCTCAATGGTTACACCAGTTTAAGGGAACCTACCCAAGATCCGATCTGGCACATCGTCCTTTCTTGTGCACGACAAGGAGGAAGGGTCTCTGTTCTCAGTTCTCCCTTCTTATGTGCTGGCACTTCCTTTGCCCTTGTCTGTAGTTATTGTGGTCATAAAGACCTTCAATTCCTCCAAAATATCCTGGTTCTTGCTAGATTGGTGCCTGACCTCTTCTTTAAATTCCTTAAGCTTTGCAAGATTCCTCATAGAATGTTCTTGGAGACTTCTCACTTGTTCCTCTAATTCAATGATTCTTACCATCTCAATACTAACAATAGTGGATTGAGCCATCTTGCTGGATGGGAAAAGAAAGACGAAAAAAATCTAGGGTTCTGAAATTAGAGAGAAGGTTACTTGTCAAAAGAACAAAGAAGAAAAAGATATTTTATGGCTTCAGAGATTGAAGTTATCGGCCCAAAGGATTGAAATAAAGCTCTGGATACCAAATGTTAGGATATAAATACCTAACAGAGAACTTTAGAGAGAAAATAGAAAGAGTAGAGAGAATTTAGAGAGAGAAACAGATAGGAAACTGATTATTGATAGTAGAATGAAGAATTATAGTCATTACTTCTGTTTTTATACTAACAAATTCTTAACTAATGGCTATCAGGTTAGCTAATTCAGTTAGAAACTCTAACTCACATCCAGCTCACAGTTTGTTACAAATGCTTAGCAGAATTCTGTTACACTTAACTACTAACTACTGAGTTCTTCCTATAATATGTAACAAAGTCATTGATAACTTCAAGATCTATGCCATAAAGTTGAGCATATAGAAAACTATGGTTTGTTGAAGTGGTGAAAACAAATAAAAATCAATGTCCAAAGCACTTCCACCAAAACGGAGAATAGTCTTGATATTGGTCACATTCTATTGGAGGCCAAGAAGCATATCTAAGCTTCATATGCTTAACCCTAGGGTGTGTTAGGTCATCAGACCAAAAGGAAGAAGCAGGAGGTAGGGAAAGGGAGAGTACTCAATGTATTCATCTTTTCTCAGACAAAATTAAACTTGCAAAAATTGTTACAACTTAACCTCCAACTCAGAAAAATGTTAAGAGCTGAAATTTTTTAAAGCATTATATTTGTGACGATTTTCTACCTTGGAAGGCCATTAAAAAGGCTAATTATAGTCCAAAAATTTAAAGAAATAAAGATTTTGCTGAGACAAAGCCTTCAATAAAGGATTTTACATCTGAATTCAACATCATAAACACCTTTTTTTCTCATTATGCATATGGAGTTGAAGTTTTCCAAGACATACAGTACCTGGCCACGACTTAGACAAGTAGTTGTTGGCTCCACAAGTTCATCTCCTGTGGAAAGCACAGCAATTGTAGGTGTAGAGTATACCTGAAGCATTAAGCTATCCCTTAGACATTTCCCAAGTTCATGAAGCATAAAAAGAAAAGTAGAAACATTACCTTCACCATCATGACACCAACAGTAGCAAGTAGGCCAATTTCTGAATCACCTAGTCTTTCACCAGCTTTTAATACAATGGCATCTTTCTCAATGTCACATCCCTGGGAACATAGACTTATATGAGCCTCAAAAAAATACAGCAGTAAACACAAGTTTAACAAGCAAGAAAAGACAGTAGATTTTTTTATCTTGCACGGTATAAACAAAAAACAACAGCATTGTAACTTGACACACACAATGTAACATACTGCTTTTTAACATCTTGGTCATTACAATTTTGTAGATTTTTTTATTGTGTAAGGTAAAAACAAAAAAAAACAGCAATGTAGCTTGACCATGCAGAATGTAACATACTGCTTTTTAACATCTTGGTCATTAAAATTTGACAAGTCTGATTTCCTCAGTAGAGAAAATAAGCAATAATAAGGTAAGCAAACAGGCCATTCCAGTATAATCCTGGAACACCAGATGTTATGATCAAAATTTTAAACAGGTCCCTAAGCAATGTAGCCAATACATAAAAATATTACCCTTTTGATTATTAACATAATTTAGTAATTAGATTTTTCAGTATTCTTGAGAACTAATCACAAGATTTACTTAATCTGCACCCAAAGAAAAGGTTTTCTTTGTCATCACCTAAAAGTACTCTTCCATATAGTTAAAATCGCTCTCAATAAGCATCTGATTAGGGACCCAGACCATTTTAAGGCTAGAGGATGAACTATCGTATTTGATGTCTTCCCACTGTTCGTAAATGGAACATCATCAAAGTCATGTAATTTTTATGCCCGCGATACACTTGCTATCTTGATTGGGCAATTCTACGAAGTCCTCCAAGCTGTGTCTCTACAACTTGTCTTGGTTCAACTGCAGGAACAAATACAGTGTATCCTTTTGATGCCCCTCTAAAACAGAAGACTTGTAAACTATTTAAGAAATAAAAATCTACAGAGCCATAAGGATGCCAGTTGTCTACTCTCTATGTTGGATCCTCTCTGTAAGTTACTTGGACTCAAATACTCCATAGGCCATACTTCACTTTTTTACCTATCTTTTCCCAATTAAACATGGTTGGCAATCAAGATACATATGTGCGTGTCAAGAATTGTACTTCAAATATTCATTTTAAAATACAATTCTTTTCAGCCATAAAAAAACAGGAACTTGTCAATTGACCTCATTATCAGCATCCATCGGTTTGCTTTTAAACCATTAAAAGTTCAAAGGTTAAGGTTCCTTCACATAATACATATAGTTTTAGACTTCAGTAAGTTATTTTAAATCTTAACTATCATATTATATTACATTTTACAGGTAGTTGTTTTCCCAAATTGTTGCAAATAAATCAATGTTGAGTCAGTAACAAAAATCTTAAAAGGAAAAAAGAGGGAAGGGAGCGTGAAATTATACCACAGGACGAATATCAACACCTTTACTAGTTTTGACTAATATTCGTACTCGTTTCAGTCCACTTGAACCATCTTCAATTTTTTCAGTATCCTCAACCTGAACAACAGCATCAGCACCATCAGGTATAGGTCCTGCGAAAAACAAAAAAGGGGTTAGGAAAACGTTGCAGTGGGAAAAATAAACTTGCCCAACTAACTTCGAAGATAACACTTGAAGTTTTCCATAAAGTATTTACTATTCAGGTCACATACCAAACTAAGACTAAACAAAATAAGAATGGGACAACAAATTGACCAGCAGAAAGCCAACTCAATTGATTAACACTAAGAAGCAATTACAATGAACAATGCCATGATTTGAATAAACAGAAACACTAGAAGAAGAAGAAGAAGAAGAAGAAGAAGAAGAAGAAGAAGAAGAAGAAGAGAAGTGATTATTAACCTCCAGTAGTTACATAAGCAACAGTCCCAGGAGTAACAGTGACACCAAGTCCATCATTTCCTGCTCTTGATTCAGTAATCACCGGATATTCACCAGGCTCATCTGAAGCAACTACTGCATAACCATCCTACAATACCCATATCATATTACTAGAAATTCAATTCATATAGTAAAAAAAATTCAGAAACGGATTTTGGGGGCCATTTCATTACCTTGATTGAAGCTGGGTAAGGAGGCAAAGGATCAAGAGCACGAATATCCTCGGCCAGGACTTTGCCCAGAGCATCGTGAAGGGGCACCGTGATTGGTGGCAGCCGCTGAGCCACTTTCAGAACTTTCTTGAGAGCCTCTTCCACTGATATCATTGATGATCTGGTGCTGCTATCGATGGTGGGTCTATTACTGTATTCTTCGTTTTGCGCCATTTTAGGAGAAAGCAAAGCGCTTTACAATTGAACAGTGAAGGAAGAAGCGTAAAAGGAGAGTGCGCTAGAGAAAGATGCAAATTTTAAGGTGGGCTGCTTGAACTTTGAGCTCTTGCATCTGAGCAATTCTCATGTGAACCAAATCCATTATAGGTAGACCTGTTCATCCTATGGCCAGACCTTATCAGATCCCTAGATCCGGTCCATTTCAATTTATTGGATCTAAATCTATGCCCCATGGTCGTGCTAAAAATCCAAAGGTGAGATTTGATGAATTTAATGAAATCGTCTTTATATTTTTAAAAATTAATTATTTAATTTTTTTTTATTTTAATTTCATCAAAATAAATTGTCATTTAGTTTAATTTTATTAATTTTTCAGTTTAAAAAATTAATAAAAAATTATATTCCTAAAATGACATCCCCATCCTCTAGATTAACAGAAAACTTAATAAAAAAAAAGTGGGTATTTTAATCTATTTAAGGCTAAAACTGAATGAGAGCACAGTTTATATTGACAAAATTGAAATAAAGGGATTAAAAAATTATTTTTAAAAATATAAAAATATTATATTAATTACATCAAATCTCGATAATTAAATAGTAATTTATCCAAAATTCAAACTCAAGTCATATGGCTCAAATTTAAAAAAATAGCTAACTGAAAAAATTTTGTAAATTAAAGAAAAGGTGTTATTTCTTAAATAAAGGAAAATTGACACATTAAAATAAAAAATAGAAATATTTAGAGAAAAAGAAAGAAAGATAAAGCCAGTACTAACCTGAATCAAGTTTTTTTTTCTTTATGTGTAGAGGTCAGTGGTTTTTTTAGAGCAAATTTAACAAATATGATGAAGAGAGGGCCAAGGAAAAAAATACGTCGGAACATTGACAGAGATAAAAGATTTTTTAGACTTTTATTTGTCTATTAAAAATTTAAAATTAGTTTTGTAGTTTTATTTATATTAATAATAATAAATAATTTAAGAAAATAAAAATAAAAAAGCTAGTTTAATAATTAGAAACTTACCAAACTTTTAAACCTATGCTCTTGTATTTTTTTTCTCCACTTAGTTTTGTGTATATATATGTGCTTTAGGAGTTGTGAATTACAAATAGCAATTTTTATCCATCTATAATATATAGGGAAGAGAAAGGTATGAATAATGACAGAGCTAGAGAAATTCATGAACTTCCTTGTATAGGTTGTAAAAACATTATAGGAGCCCTTAAATTTAGTGGGTGGGCCCTCTTTAATTTTTTAAGAATTCTTAAAAAATTAAAGAGGGCCCACCCATATATATATATATATATATATATATATATATATATATATATATATATATTTCTAATAATTTCACAATACAAGGGTTTATCATTATAAATGGTAAAATAAATTCGAATCCAGAGATTTGATTCTACTCGTCAGATATCAAACTCGATAGAAATATGTTTTGATTTTAATAGTTAATAATCTGAAATTCGAATTATCTGATTTGAAAGTGATTTGTATCTAAAAATTAACTAATGTGACAAAAATTCAAACTTGTGAATGAATCGATTCGAGGAGACATTGAACCCATTTATTGACCCACCCAAGTGACCGAAAATTCGACAATGATATAATCTGAGAATGACCCGAATCCGATATTGGATCAACATGAAATGACCTAAACATGGACGCAATCTGACCAAAAAATAACTCAATCTGAATAGTGACCCAACCCGAAGACCACTCGAACATGAAATAATCGAAATATGAGATGATCCAAATTGAAAATGATTCGATTCGAAACCACCCAATACTTAAAAAAAAAAAACCTAAAATCTGCATATAATTATAAATGAAAAAAAAATCTAAATTATAAAATTTACTTAATTTTCTCAATATATATATATATATATATTTCTATATGTGTATTATCATATTATATTCCCAAACTTTTTCTTATAATAACCGATGTATATATATGATTGGATAAAGTTAATTTAATATAATATGATAACACTTAAAACTCCGCTCCATTGCTTTTGATTATAGGAAAAAATATGAATTGTAATTATAATACCCTAACAGACAGAACAATAGACAGTATAGATATATTGAATTATAGTAATAGATATGATATTGACTTAAGTATGAATAGGTTCAATCGATTACCGAAATATACAGAGAATAGTAGAGTGTAACACTCAGAAATTTTTGAATCTCAGTTGGGTCACTTTTATGATACTATACCGAAAAACATCAGTGTTAATTATGCTGCCCGGGGAAAAAGCATTCAGACTAATTTAATAATTTCTGACTTAGACCTGGGGAGATTAAGTTAATTAATTTTATGTGAAATTATAGTGAAAAGAAAGAATCGAAAAACCTTTAAGAATACTGAAATTTTAAAGAGTGGCAAAATCGTAATTTATGATAACTTTGGGGGTAATTTTGAAAATCCATTGTCTATGATCCAGAATTGACCTCTAACCATTTTTAATAAATAAATCAACTCAAAATGAGAATTTTTATTTCCCATACTGAAGGTTAATTATTAATAGAATTAACATAATAAATTACAGAAGTCAATCGGGCAAAAGTGCAATTAAGGAAAGTATAAGGGCTTATTTGCAAAATTTAAAAATTTGGCTTATAAAAAGCCCATTCTAGACTTTTCCACACCATTTTTTCTTCTTCCCCTCTTCATCCTCCACGGTTGGCCACCATTTAAGCAATTTTAGCTTGATTTTTGTCAAAAATTTCAAAAAAATTCCAAGGAAAACTTAAACCCAAACCTAATTCTAACTACTTCCATCAAAATTTTCCTAGATTAATAAAAAAATTTGGAGTTTTTCATCACTATGGTTTTGGCTATTTCCTCTTAAATAGGTAAGGCTCCTAAACATTAGTTTTTAATTAAATTTAAGAGTATTATAGTTTAATTAAGTAGATAATTGATTGATTTGAGCTATGGAAGATGATGATGAACTAGGGTTTATATGGATTCTGAAATTTGATTTGAGGTAGTAAATTGTAGCTAGTATTTTGAAATTTTAATGAATGAATTTGAGGATAGATAAAACATGAAAGTTGTAGATAAATATATTAATTTCATATCTGCAAAAGGAATTGATAAAATTCGAAGTGAGGAGAGAGTAATTGAACAAAAACCGTGATTGGTCAGAATTAAGTTTTATGAAATTTTGTTATTGTGTTTTAATTATTTAGAATGATAGAGATATAATTAGAAGAAATATTCAACATAAAAAATGTTCATTTATATTTTATCTATATGTCTGTTAAAGGGTTTTTCAATTGGATTTGTAGTTTATGAGATATTGAGCCATAAGTGTAGACTGCCAGAATTGACTAATAAACATAATATAGGTTACAAAGTTCTATATATGAGGACCTTAAATTCTGAATTAAGGAAAGTAGTAAACATGAAAAATGTTTATTCATATGTAATATAAATTACTGTAAAATTGTTTTGCAATTGGTTAAACACGAGATGAATTGTAGGCATAAAAACATGGTCTATTTGGATAGTGATTTTAAGACGGTAGTTTAATTTTGAAAATTTACTAATAATTTTAAAGTGATCCAAATAATCTGAAATTTGGATATGTTATAATATTACATGTCTATTTTCAATAGGAAAAGTAATTACAGTAATTGGTTAAGTATAGATTGAGATGTAGATAAAACAGTACAGACTATTAGAATAGGATTGCAGGCAGAATGCAGGGCAGTAGGGTTGATTGTAAGACTAAGTTTAAATTGATATCATAAATTGTATAGTAATGGGTTTAAAATGAATTTTGGATATGTTATTATATGTTAAGTTTAATTAGAAACAAGAAGTGAAGCAATTGGATAAGTATAGAAAGAGTTATGTTAAACGAAACATAGCCTGCTAGTGAGGATTTCCATATAGGCACAATTTAAAAATTTGAGGATTTTTGGGAATTTCTTTAATACATATATAATTAATGTAATTTTATGTTAAATTAGTATCTAAATTAATATTAATTGGATATGTAGAGTCAATGAAGAATAAAAGACATGATGAGTACTATAAGTGTTAAGGCTATGGAACAAGGAGAAAGGAATTAGAAATGTATAAGTCATAAACTAAGGTGAGTTAACTATACATCTTTAAGCATATTGACGCAGCGGAATATCAATGGAAGAAGAAAATAATATTACAATCCATTGATTAGCGCACGAATATCGGAAAAGTAATCTTCTATAACCTGTTGATTTTAGAAATACCAGGAAATAGGCATTAACTTCGTGTTTTCTAGGAAAATCGAATCTGGAAGAAAATAGGGTTTCTTATTATTCGGCCAAAACCGTCTCTTACAAACAAAACACGCCTATTTATAGGCTAAAAGCAAAATAAAACCCTAATGGGCTTAACAGGTTTCGGCCCAAAATAACAAAAATAAAACAGCTTACAAAAAGAAAAGAAACAAATGTGCATAAAACTTCAGAGGCCCCGTTCGGGCTTTAAACGGATGATTTTAGGGTCAAAATTGGGCCGTGCTAAGTTCCTCGAGCATTGTTGTAGATCTCTGAACGAGTTTTGAAACAAGTACTCATGGGCCCCGTGGGTCATCCTGTGCTGCAAGTTATGGCCTTTTAAAGGCGACCTGCACGGAAAGCCCTATCTTGCTTTTCCAAAAACTGTAAAGCCCGCTCATCTATTTGTTGGCCCGCATCACATATTCTTTGCCATACCATGATTCATTGAATCCATAAGAACTTTATTCCTTGATACCTAAATGATTTCTTGTCACGACCTATCTCGGAAGTCGTGACGGTCCTAGGGTACGGGTGATGCATAAGCGACCAGTACCACGTAGAACCCAAAAGACTATCTATATGATATGCAACAAACAAATACAACTTAAATAAATATAAAAATGCTGAGGAAAATTTGACAGCATTTCCCCTAAAATATGACTATGCCCAAAAATCAAATCAAACAAATAACACTTCTATAATATTTGCAATCATCTCCAACTCCTGATCCCTCTGGATCTCCATCATCAATCCCAAACCATATATATAACATTCATCTCAACATCGATATATATATATATATATATATATATATATATATATATATATATAATCAACCAAAATATTAGATATAAATATTATTATATATGCAGACTTATAATTTTCTACATGAAAACACCTATACAATACCATGAAAACCATTCCATTTACTTATTACAAATTCTTTAGTATTATAAATTTACATGCTATAGACTTCCAAGGCCGGAGAAAATGTAGCCAATGGAAACACGAGCCTCACCGAAGACCTGAAAAATATTGAACACTAAAGGAATGAGTATAAAGATACTCAGTGAGTTTATAAGCATAAGAATGCAGTAAATGCATTATGATAAATATTAATACCATTTTAATATATATATATATATTAGCTATAGTATATGAATAATAATAATATTAACTGTAACAATAATAATGTATATATATTAACAATGTAAATAATAATAACAGGTAGCACATATATGATATCACAGGATTTGAGTCTCTTTAAACTTTACACTCAGCACTATCATAAAGTGCATAACACTAGGGAATACAACGTCCCTCCCTAGCAAGGGGTACTATATATATAAATGACACACATAAGGATATATTCCTTACGACTTTAGAATACATCGTCCCTCTCTAGCAAGGGTGACATAACTCAGTGTGCACACAGCCGATAGATTTACCCGCTATACCATCGAAAATAGCCCTAAACTAATATCATATAAATGTGCCTCCATTTAACAGTAAATATGGCATATATATAACTTATATGGCAATAGAACAATTGTATATGCATATATAGGAAGAAATAAAGTCAGAAAATATTTTACCAAAAATTGGTCCGCCGGGCCTAGTTGCGCTGTCGCAACTGGCTATGAAATTACTGGTTCGTTTTGGGATTTTTAGGTAGTTTCTGGTTAACTGGGTTACCAAAGGAATTAGAAAGACTATGAGGTACTGTTTTGAAGCTTAGGTCGGAACTAGATGATTGGGCCAAGTGGTGGCCCAATTGGTTTTCTAATTTTCATTTTATGGTCAATTAAATTACAGGTCAGTTTAAGTGTTTGCGGTAGACGTTTTTATGGGTCAATTGGAACTTTGGTCACTTTTAGCTAACAAACTGCATATATAATATATGTTATGAACAAAATTATATAATATGTGCAAATCATGCATAATTATGTTAAAGAACTCACCTAAAGCACCAAAATAGCAAAAGCTCCAAAATCAACCCCGAGCTCTACTTGGCTCGACGATCCGCACTCCTATTGGGAGTTTCCGACGGATCACCTATAAATACACACATCACTCCGATAAGCTATAAATCATTACAAAACATAACAATTTCATCAAAACACATTAAATATACACAATAAACAAAGCATTCA
>CANXYC012154878.1:0-10623 GCA_948193065.1 Aleurites moluccanus | reverse complement strand
TTTATGGAAATCCCTGTATTTGAGGGTTTATTTGGGACTTTGAGATACGATCTAATAAATTAGTGATGGGATTCATAAATTGATGATAAAATTAGTCAATTGGATGTAAGTGAGCACTTAATTGATGATCAATTTGATGTGAAATTGTAGATTGTAAAAATTGAATTCTCAAAGTAGCCAAAATTGGGGATTTTTGAGGAATTAGTACAATTGGATATCTCTTTGGCTATTGGAAGGAATAGGTGAGTTCTACATGTATCATTTGTCATATTAAATTGTTTAATTTGATTGTTGGACACCATTTGGGAAAAACCCCCAAATGGCCGAACCCTACATTTTGTATTACCTTTGGTTTTTCCTTGAATTTGTAAACTTATTCTTTTACCAAATAAATCCATATGTTATTATATAACTTTGCTTTATTGATATTACCATTTTTAATCACCGAACCTTATTTTCTTATCTTATGAATTATCCTTAATACCAAACCTTTGATTGATATTAGGTATTGTATATGGTATGGCCATTATTGATATTGGATATTGAAATGATTGAAACTGAACTGGTTGATTGATTGATTGAATCCGGATGCCATTATTGCTCATGGTATCCCTTGTTATTGACCTTGATATGGTTGCGATAGAACTTCTGATTCGATAGGGGAGTGGGGAAATACTATCGACCTTGTGCACATTGTATATTTATACCCTAGCTAGGAGGGGATTATGGTCCTGGCCATAGGGCCTGATCGGCCTTATGCTTATTTGCCCCAATATGGATGAACTAGGACCTACATGGTCCAATAATTTGATTTGTTTGGAGATTGTATGATTTTTTTTTCATACAGACCATCCTAGTATCTGTCTTTCCATATATATTACCTAAACTATATGATGATTATTTGGCTCTACTGTACCTTAACATTTATTCGGTACATTGTTATTTCATTGATTGATACCCTTATTGATTAACAACTATTATTTATTGCGATGCATGTGAATTCACTGAGTATCATCTATAC
Organism: Aleurites moluccanus; assembly: GCA_948193065.1. NCBI lineage: Eukaryota > Viridiplantae > Streptophyta > Magnoliopsida > Malpighiales > Euphorbiaceae > Aleurites > Aleurites moluccanus. Next base: position 9,602 of record CANXYC012154878.1, on the reverse strand, counting down.
TCACCCGTTTATTGTTTACCCCTTTCAGGAGAGGATTAGAGTTGCAGAATCCAGACTTCAATTTCTCTGAGGATTCTGTCATAGATTTTCAGATGTATTTACAGATACTCTATTTTGTATAACTTTATTTTGGTGTTCATGATCTAGCTGCTCCATGGGTATGTATGGGTTATCTAGGAAATGAACATGTATATGATGATGATATTATGACATGGATAATATTATGAATTGGTATGATATTGTGAGATTAGTTAATTCATCTATTTTCAGAATGTATGGCAGGTTAATAGAATGATTGGTAATTTATGAATATGAATTATATATTCGTTGAATGGAAAGGATTGATGTGACTGATATTGGGTTCTACGTGTGCCGGTCGCCATTGGCATCTCCCATACCCTAGGACCTTTGCGGTCTGGGAAATCGGGTCGTGACAGCTAGTTCATACAACTTAGGTTTAGGGTTTGAAAATTGGGAAAAAATGCTACATGCATCAATTGATGCAATTAAATATATTACCCAATCTAATTAACATCTAATAAACATAAATCAATCATAAAATCAAACAAAGCATCATTTTACCTCAAAATGATGAAATGGCTGAAATCTTCAAGTGCTTAGTTCTTGAAAATTTCTTGATTTCCATGCTAGCAAATGGATGGAGGATAGAAGATACAAGGTTTGAATCAAGTTTCCATTGATTTTCCTTAGCAAAATTGAAGAAAAATAGATGGGAGAAGAAGAGAAATTTTTGGACAAGAATGGAAAGAAAATGGCTAAAAATTTCTAAGTGTGGCTTATATAGTAAGTCACATTTGATAAATTTCATTTTGGTTCTTAAACTTTTCTTAAATTGTACTTTTGCCATATTTACTTCCGTAATTTATTTTGTTGGAATTTTTATTTCAAAGTGAATATTCAAACATCTTATTTTTATTTATACTTTATTATAAAAATAGTTTCAGAGCCATTCTGAAACTCAGATAGTCCAAATCCCACTATAACCCTAAAGTTTCATTTATTTACGATTTTACTATCGCTTACTTTTCAGTGTTCCTAAACATTTTTCATCTTTTTTTTTTACTGTATTTACACATGCATATAAATGATTATTTATCTCCTAGTCATAATCAGAAATTTATCTGTCGACCAGGCTGCTATTTTTGCGACAACGTTATCGACACCGATTTTTTTCAGAAAAGTATTTCGTTTATATTCTAACTAAGTCTCTAAAATTATCTATAGTCATTTCGATGATTTCAAACTACATACTGAGAACTTTAATCATATAATTATGGTAGGCTTTTCTAGGGTATTATACTTTGCTAGGTGTGGTTCAGCCAACCAAGACTTTTTGGTGTAGAAGTATTATTTTTCCTCCCTTTTGCTCTTATTCTTAGGCTTTTATATGAGTTCAATAAAAATCCAACGCAAAAAAATAAGTTTTTAGTAGAAATCGTTATAGAATTTTAGAGAAATGATGAGATTTTCCTTTATAAATTTGACACGTGCTTTATTAGTTCTTTTTAAACATAATATCCACTAATAATAAAAATAAATTTTTAGCTAATATAACCTTATGTGGCCAAATGACTTAAGTAAGCAAATCATATTGGTTTTATCTTTTATTCACTTAAGGAAACAAATAAAAGAATGATGATAAGTATTAAAATTTTGTTCCACCAAAAATTGATATGTGTAAAGATTTATAAATATAATGCTTTAGAATAATAAAACATATAAAGTTTTATCCATTTTGACTCCATATGGCCGGCCTACACTTAGAAGAATTAAAACATGGATTTTGGTTTTTAATTTATGTAAATGATGACAAAATTTGGTAGTTCCTATTTTCTTTTAGTTTGGAAAAATTCATTTTTCTTCCCTATTTCAACTAGTTCTTTGCAACCATATCCTTCTTTCTCTCTACTTAACTCCTAATTAACTCTTCCTTAGTATTATTTGTCCATTATTGACTCTCATTTACTTTGTTTAACACTCTATCGCTGTCTCTACAATTTCTTACTCTTAAGCCTTTAATCTCCAAAATAGAATTTTCTCATCACATTCTTTTTCTTTACTATCCATTTACCTAATTAACTTCATATTGATCCTCAAATTATTTTTTTGAAGTAATTTAAGATCCTAAATTGAAATATCCTTAATTAATTTTAGTAAAGAACTTCTTACAAATATTATAAAAATCAATTATCAATAACACTTATAATCATTCTTAAAATTCTTCGGTAAAAATTTTCCTTGAATAGTCTCTTTATACTTCCTTAAACCAATTTGACCTATTCATTCTTCAATTAATTTAGTATTCACTACTTTGGTGTACTTGAGTCTGTATAGTCTTCTAAGATATTACACCTATAAATTATGAAATTCATCTAGTTTTAGGTACCCAAATACTTTTGGGTCCTTGAGAGTTAGCATCAATATAACTTAAATGCACATTAATAATATGGCATTTGAAGTTTGAATGACCAAATTTCTCACAATAGTTACATCTCAAATGAATTTTATACTTTTGTTGAGATTTTGTCCTATGGTTTAGTTTGGAATAATATTGAGACCAATAACCATATTTTGATTTTGCTATAGAATATGCATTCTTTAATTTTCCAAAATGACATGCCTATGCACATTTGCTTTAGGCTTATCATTTTTAGGTGGAGGCATGTAATCAATATGAGCATTTGTACTTGATGCCTGTACAAATGTAGTCTTAGGTGTTGATGGGGCATTCTCTATACTATAGCCAAGTCCATACTTAATTGTAGGACACCTTTGGGACTCAAATATTATATTCAATTTTCTTTGTCATTGCAAAGCTTGAACATGCAATCATTATGAGAGTCTAACTTGTTTTTCAACAAGGAATTTTCATTTTTTAGCTTATTGCATTCTTGGTCCCTAAGGTCAATGGCCTTTTTTAATTCATCATTAGATGCACTTAATTCATTTATTTTATTTTTGTAAGCATTACAAGCATCTAAGACTTTAATTCACATTAAATTGGAATTACTAACCTCATTTGAAGATGCATCCTCTTCAATTGCCATGAAGCAAAGATTAGCTACTTCATCTTTGCAAGCTTCCTTCTCTTTATCGGAGTCACTTGAATCATCCCAAATGGCCACCAATGCCTTCTTCTTGAAGCTTTTCTTATTCTTCAATCTTGGACAACCTGCTTTTATGTGACCAAATTTGCCACACTTAAAACATTTCACTTGATTACTTTAGGACTTCTCATGCTTCTTATATCTTTCAAATGACTTATTGTTCTTGTTTTTCCTAAGAATAAGAGTTCTTATTATTTTGGCGAGGAAGATCATGTCTTCATCATCTTTATCTTCATCACTATTAATTGAAGAAGCCTCATTGAAAGTAGTGGGAGCTATCCCTTTATTCTTCTCTTAAATTTTGTCTTGAGATAAAATAATTTCACGTGTGAGAAGTTTTCTCAACAAGTTGTTGATTGGGAGGGTGCTCAAGTCATTGGCTTCCTCAATTGAAACAACTATTGCTTCCCAATCTTTCTAAGGTAGAACTCTCAAGATCTTGCAATTGATGTCTTATTTTGAATAATTCTTCCCACGCTTCCTTATTTGATTTACAATCACCATTAGATGATTGTACATTTCAGATACCTTCTCATTGGGTAGTATTTGGAAGAGCTCATATTCATGAGTAAGAATTTGAATCTTCTTGCCCTTAACTTGATTTGTTCCTTTATGAGTGGTCTCAAGAGTATCCTAAATTTGCTTTGATGAAATACAATGGGAGATTTTTCCATACTCATCTCTACTCAAAGCATAATAAAGAGTGTTCATTGCCTTTTGATTCCTCCCATCTACTTTCTTTTCCACTAGTGTCCATTCAATTTTTGGTTTGATGACTTCCATATCATCAACTATTTTTGTAGGAACCATATAACCCACTTCAACTACATCCCAAAGATCAATGCCATCGCTATCCATATAGATTTCTATTCTATTTTCTAATGGGGATAGTTGGTGCAATTGAAGTAAGGTGGTCTCATGGTGGAACCGCTTTCAATAATGTCGGTTGCTGGGTTTGCCATATGATCTTTGATCCAAGATGGTTAAATATTTAAAAAAGTGGATTAAATGCTCTAATACCAATTAAAAGTCCCTTGGCAACCAAGTGGGAAAGGGGTGAATTGGTTGTTTTTAAAAAATAATGACAACTTAAAAATAATAAGGAGAAGAATGAGAGAAAATTCACACAAGGAATTTATAGTAGTTCGGTTAAAATAAGCCTACGTCTACTCCTCGAGATCATACTTGAGTATTTCACTAACTTTGATCCTTTTATAGGTTCAAGATCCAACCTCAAAGTGTTTTGGCTCACATTAAACCTTACAATGTGTTTTACAAATAGGCTCACACACAAATCTAAAGAATTACAAGAGATGAGAAAAAATTACCCAATTATTTTTACCCAACTCTCATAAATTAATTATATTTCAACAACCTTGAAGTTTACCAATTAATTCTCTTTACAATAGAAAACTCAAATATTAAGCTTAAGAACACTTGAATGCTCAAAGGTATGAATTAATGCACTATGAATAGTTATTGTAACCTTATTAACTTCATACCAATCCATATAAATAGTCTTCATCTTAATAGAGCCATATGGGTGCATTAAATATGCACTTAATGCAAATCTTCATACTTGCAACAACTATTTTTCTATAGTTTTCAAAGTGTACTAGCTGCTACACATAAATAAATTGGTCGATCATTAAATCCGGCCCAATGCACCAATACAACAAACTTAAATTTTTACGGAACTGAGCAAATGATTATGCTAGTAACTGCATTAACTTAATATCCCACTCCATCTAATTATCACTAGGTCCAAGATAACAAAGTAGAAGGCATAACATATATATGTGTGACTTTCTAGGTTCACGTTCAACTGGCAATGGGAAATGACATTATCTAGAACGTCACAAGAAAACCTATCTTAACCAATCAATGGAATCCTTATTCCCGATCAGTTCTCATAAATCATGCTTGACTCCTAGCAATAGGTGCCTTAACTACCAATCGAATATGAATGTAGAGATGATAATCCACATACAATGAAACCTCTTATCGTGATTATCATTCACTCAAATCCCTTCATTTAAGATCCAAATTTATTGGATAGGGTCATGGAATCGTCAAACCCTAATATCGAGATACTATATACACATCGTGACTCCATTGTTGATGAAAAAACCTTGGCCAATAGTTTTATATTAAAAAGAATCTGATGGTATAGGATCTAAGCTCCATTCACTCAGAGGAACAAATCCTATATTGGTCGATCACATGCCCCACTATACAACTAGCTAAGGCCACCACATGCCAAAGTTGTCACGACCCGTTTCTAGATCGCGATGGTCCTAGGATGCGGGAGATGGCAATAGCGATCGGCACTCGTAGAACCCAGTATCACATGTATAATCTATAACCATCAATTAATTATTCATTTTATTTAATTACCATTCATTTTGTCATTCTACAATTCTTTCTGTAATCTAGTGCAGTGGGCTGTAATAATCATCATCACATAACATCATATATATACGTGTTCATATCCTAACTAACTCATACATACCCCATGGAGAAGCTAGAACATGAACACCAAAATACAAAATATATATAATAATTACATTAATCAACAGTAAGTAGAAATCCTCGGATGTCTGAAGATGGGATTCTGCAATCTACTCCTCTCCTGAAATGGTTAAACAGAGAAAAGGGTGAGCATATAAGATACTCAGTGAATCTATATGCATCGCAAATTAAATAGGATGAATCAATGATACATAGTAATAAAGGCACAATGGAAACAATATCAATTATTTTGGGTTACAAAATCAATATCAGAAACTGACAGGAATATCAATGGTCATATCAATGGTATGGAATCATATGGTAAGACAAATATAGGGCCCTGGAACATGTAGACTATGTGTAATCACACAATCGATCTCATATCAAGTAAGCATAAGAATGATAAGGTCTTATGGCCAGGACCAATAACCCTTTCCAGCTAGGGCATCAATATCAATGTGCACATTGCCAACAGTATGTACCCACTACCTTGTCGGAGCGACATCTCTGTCAAACCACATTTCGATCAATACAGGTGAACATCATATCAATAGACACCATTATGCAACAATGGTATCATTAATAACAATAAACTTAATATCTTTCAAATCAAATAGCAATTGAACCAATGGCATTGGAATATACAATATTCAATTAATGATAATCGGTTTGGTAAACAACAAAGGTATGGAATAAAGGTTGGCTCGACAAAGGAAATCAGTAGGCCAATTAGCATGCCAATGTCACTGGCAACGATGGCATTCAAATGGTAAGCCTATGGAGGAAAAATGTGATAGGCCTATGGAATTACAACTAGGCAATTCATCAAACACATGGTGGGCACAAAAGGGCAAGCCATTAGGTTAGGGTTTGGTGCAAAGTTAGCATGCCCAATTCAACCAATAACAAGTTCACATTGTCAACAACACAATAGGCAACAAAAATACAATATTAAACAACATTAAAGGCATCAAATTGTCTAAGTAATTCAAAAGAAAAACAAGCAAAATCAAAGAAAGTGAATAGTTACACATGGTTCGGCCAAAGGTGAGCTTTTTCACAAGGTTTCCAATTTCAATTCTAAAGTAATAGACATTTTAAATGATGCATATAGAAATCACCTAAGACTTCCAATTGCTTTGGAAAATTGATTTCCATCAAAAAGCTTCAAAGGAGGCAAAATGCACAACTTATGCAATGTCACGACCCAATTTTAGACCGTGACGGTCCTAGGGTATGGGTAATGCCAAGGCGACCAGTACCTCGAAGAACACATGCTTTTACTTTAACTTAACTTTTACAAACTAATAATGTCATTAATAATCATTCCTTAACATATGATACATTTTAGGTAGTAATTTTTTTTAAACATCATAAAGTTCTTACAGGAAAACTGACAGAGTTTCCTTTATAACTTTGACTTAAGCTATCCGTAAGAAATAAAAATTACACTTCCAATAAAACATACATCCCCTTTTATTCTCCATTGATCAATCACAACTCAATAAGCACTTCTTAATTTACATTCATATCTCTTATCATATATATACATCATTAACATTTTCATATCAAACTTGGTTCACATTTTGATCACTTTTAAACATTATACTCTTAGCCAATCCAAGCCCTATATACAATATACCAAGGAACTTCTACACACAGGAGTAACCTCAATACATACATCTGTAATCCAAGGTTGATGGTAATGTAGCCAATGAATGACTGTCTCACCGAGGTCCTGAAAACATTTAACCACTGAGGGGTGAGTATAAGATTATACTCAGTGAATCAATATATATGAGTATGCAATATTATTCATGAAAAGTCACATCTATCCATTAATGATCTATAAATATGAATATTGGTGATAGAATGATGAAATACATATCATGAACCATAATGCATATAATATAATAGGAGTTTGTAACATATCATATCATATAATAAACTGTTACTTCACTTCTCTTCTTTTACATTTCCACCCAATCACACCATTTCCAATCAATCACATCATGGCATAGGGAATTTCACCCTCCCTAGCAGAGTTCAGAGTATATAAACATATATCTGTGTACACAGCCGATGGATTATAAACTACACCATTAAAGTGGTCCTGTTATAACATATTATATGTAAATGTCTCATATAGCATGAACATATCAATATTAAGTCTCAAATATGACTTAAATGATGTTATATAGTATTATAAAGATCAAAGGAATAATTTGGCTCAATGTGAAAATATTGGCCTCCGGGGCCTAGTTGCGCCAACGCAACTAACACCCCTAAATTACGAGTCCATTTCTCATTTTTCAGGCACTTTCTGGTTTGCCTTGAAATTAATGTTTCCATGGCATTTTCTTTATACAAATGATAAATACATATATATAATAAACAATTGGGCTTCATTTGACATCAAAAAGCCTTTCAGAATGAATTTTATACAGAATCAAAGTTTAGGCCAGTTTTAGGCATTTCGACAACGCTATTATAGGTCATTTTAGCAAAACTGCCCAAAAGCGGATCATTAATGGTTTTCAATCAAGGATATCATTTCATATTCATAAATGCATGACTTATGAATGAATAATGCATGAATCATATATATGAACTCACCTCTAGCAAAAACATCAAATATTTTCCCCAATAGGCCTAGCCAACCCGCGACTCGCCGTCAGCGACCTTAGCTCAGAAAGATTCTCCTATATTAACCAAATCACTTCGATAAGACTTATACTCAACACCTTATACATTAAAACACATAAAACACATACCAAAGCACATCAACATGCATAAACACCTATACTATACATTATAAACCCTATATCACACAATTGACACTTTCCATTTCTTTATGCATCAATTGCAAATCTATCATCATATTTCATTCACATTTCATATATTTATCACTTATATACTATATTAAGAACTCATATATACTTAGTTCATCATTTCATATCAAACATACACCATAACTCACATATACTTTCCAAGTACTTATATCAATCATCTTTTCTATATTTAAACTTATACATTTACATTATTTATACCATTAAAGTATATTCAAACCTTACTTCTTCAATTGCATTAACCTAATACCTTAAACTAACAAAGTCAATATGGTTCCACGTAAATGGAACTCATTCCATTCATCCATTTTTCAACACCATTCAATTATACAACATACATATACACTAAATGCATAACATTTAACCATTTAAACCTATCAAACATCAAAGCATCAAACCAATATTCATACTTTAATATTTCGGCCAAATGAGAAATCCCTTCAAATATATTTCTTTCCATCAAATAACCATCAATTCATTACAGACACATTAAATACATATCATTTCATCATTTAAACCAATCAAACATCAAACCATTATTCCAAGCACCTCACATTCGACCATTCAAGTTTTCCATCGAAATGGATTTATTTCAATCATTTAACTATTAATTCATATCATACACATCAATTACAACTCATTTAAACCAAAAGATTCATAAAAACATCACTTTGATTCAAAGTTCTTCCAATTATGGTTTCATTCCAACTTTTTGAATTTCTTCTATCCAAAACATGTTTTGAACACTAATAAACATCAACGAACACCTTAAAAACATATTTGAATCAAAAGAATCACAAAATCAATCACTTCCCAAAAGTTATTCAAAAACTTCAAAGCTTTGATTCTTAGCTTTTTCCTTAGAATCTAAGGTTATATTTGTGTTTATAATGGTGGAATTAACTAGTTTCTATCAAAAAATGGAAGAAAACTATAAACTTTAATGGTGTTTAATGGTGGCTGAACCATGGATGGAGGAAGAAAGAAAAAATGGTTGGTGAATATGATAAGGAAGATGAAGAATGGTGAAGTGGTGGGAAAAATCTAACTAAAATATCAAAGGCATGATCTTGTACATTAGGCTTATGGTAGAAATGGTGAAACCTAGCCATCC
>CANXYC012154605.1:0-50687 GCA_948193065.1 Aleurites moluccanus | reverse complement strand
TATATATATATATATATATATATGAGCTTATAAATAGATAAATTTGAAAAAAAAAAACTCTCTTTTGTTTTCTCCATTTGGTTTTGCTTGTTAAGCCTATTAATAATAGATCTATTAAGCAAAGTTAGTTGAAATATTTTTGCGGTTGTGGACTAATTTACTGATTCGAGACTAGAGTGTGATTAATATTGAAATTCATACACGTTCCCAAATTTTTTTTAATTTAAGTTGGTTTGTAATACTAAGATCCTAGTTGGATTTTGAAGCTAATACACTACAAGAAATTTGATAAATATTGATGATGAGAAATAATATTATTAGACATAAGTCAAATGACTAAAGGTCTAAAATGACAAGTTATGCTCATTGTAAATGTAAAAAGTCCAATTTCTGAAATGTGTAAGCCCATAAAGAATGAACTAGTCTCTTCCTAGTCCCACAATCCCACATAGCTTGGCATATAACAAGAACCACATGAAGTTCTCCTAAATTAAAGAAATTAATGGCGAGGAAGGGATCCTCGCCTAATTATTATGATAACTCACTAAAAAGATACTCACAAGATAGAGTAGAAGTTCCTTAAGAACAAACGAATTAACAAAGAGTTAAGGAAGGTTATTATATCTCTTTCTTTATTAAATGCTTCTGACATGGCATCAGATCATAAGGCGATACCGCTATCAAGCACATTCCATAGGCCATCATTTGTCAATTTGGCAATGATTATCTGAAGCCCCAAGATACAAGTGGCTATAGTGTGATAAAATATATCTACATTTGATAAGGAGACATTACATGCACTGACAACTCTCAATTATTTTCTTGCCAAACCAATAGCAGGATGATACATGTCACTTTTATCAAGTCAGTTCAACAATTTCAACCAATATAAATAGAGGTAGCTCTCATTTATTACATATAACTACTTAGATATTCAAATCCTCCCATCTATAATCAAAATAGCTTATCAAAAGTTCTCATTTAATTTTCTAAAAGTTACTCTCTAATTTAAGTATCAGAGTGTCTTTGTTAAGTCAAGACTTGACACTCTCATGCTTTGTTTCTTTCTTCTTGCAGATCCATCATATTCATAATCACCAAGTTTGACCCAATCACAATTAAAGAAATCCAATACTATTTTGAAGGGCTTCTAAGCTCATCAAATAAGTATCGTATGTGGGAAAGATTTTTCATTAAAAGGTATCATATAATCTTTTTAATTCTTTTTTCTCTCTCTTGAGGATTATAACACTTATAATCTTTTTTACAAATTTATTTCCTTTTGGATCTGTAAGATCTTCATTAAAACACAAAAATCATATCTAAAACACTCGCAAATATGTCATCCTCTTCTAACCTCAACCCACATGAAGAGCCACAAACCTCTTTAGACCTCAACCCATCCACCAGAAACTTTATTACCATACCACCCACAAATTAGTTCAAACACCTATTACCAACCAACCGGATATTAAATTAGACACCCGAGTCTTGAACTCAATCAAACGCTTTCTCTTTGGATCAAATGTCATTGGAAAAAAAAAATTGTTACAACAGTTGGTTTGAATGTGAGGGGAGAAGTGAAGTTGCCACGAGAAAGTGAGTTGCTACGAGAAAGTGAGGAGGGGAGATCGAGTCTTAAAGAAGGCTCGCTAGACAAGAGGGAGCAAGACAGTCTTTATTCCTAGGATAGGCTACGACTGTCTCATAGGAGTCAGGATCATCATCTCTGATAAAAACTAATAAGAAAAGTATCATTGAGTACAAAAGTCGGGGGATAAACGAGGATAAAGTATAGAACTTCTTGATGCTTATGAAGTTAATTTAAAATCCCTCAGCCACTTCGAGGCCTTAACAATGTATACAATTAATGTACTGAATATATATTTGCATAAAAAGAAAATAAGAAAGTTTTAACATTTATGAAATTTAAATTTAAATGTATACTCTTATTTTTTTTTTTATCACCCAACAATACATTAATTGAATAATTTAATATTTTTTAGGAAATAATTTAATACTTAATGAATAATTTAATTTTTTTTAGGAAATAATTTAATACTTAAGCGACAAAAATGGCTTCCACAATTAAGTCTTAGCTTAAGCTTTATATATTATTATAAAGATAAAAGATTTATTTTTTTATTTTTGATATTATAATTTATAAAGATAGAATTTTTAATTTTAATAGCGACCTAGAGAGTGAGACACAAGGTCAGAAATGTCGATTCTGTGGGAGAAGAGCGAAACATGGAGATGGATAGTAAGGAAGACAAGAGACTCGAAACCTTTCTTCTTCACCTTCGCAACCATCTGCGGCGTCGTTCCTGGTGTCATCGGCTATTTCGTCATGCAGACCACTAACTCCCGCAATCCGGAGCTTGAGGCCCGCCTCCGCCAAAACGCCCGCCCCGAATCCCTGGTACAATTGGATTTTGCTCGAGTATTTGTGGTTTTTGTGTATAATTTATTTCATTAAATGTTAAACCCTCAATTTTATTATGACTAATTTAGGGTTTTTTTGTTTATATTTTTAATTTATTTTGAGATTTTTCAATACTAAGGATTTGTGTTACATAAGAATTCTTGTATGATATTGAAAATTTGCAATTTAGTAGGCGTCTTACTGTATCAGTAATTATGGTATCTATATCATAATTCAAAGGATCTAATGGTGATCGGTTTGTAGGATAAATACTATTGAGTTTTTTTTTTACAAGGAGAAATTTTATGTCTAAAGCATATTATTGGTTACAATTCCTTTCAAGATTAATAAGGTAATTATTTAAATGTTGTTAGTTTTTTGACAAGTTAGAGCTTGAAAAAGAGCACTATGATATGATGTTTGGATTGCACTATATAAATGGAATTGCTCATTAGTGTCTTGGATGTTGTGATTAAAATTTTGATTGAGGATTTGGATGACATATGGTGCTTAGTTGCTTGCTTGCCTTATTTTGGTGCCCAGAGGGCTGTAATTATATTTTTATTGATTTTAATAAGGGACAAGTAGAGTCTTAGAGGAAATTAAAGAAATTATATGGTTTTTTGATACATCTACTAGGTAATATAAATGTTGGTTAAATTTTGAATTATATTTTGATGAGATAATTGTTATTAGCTTATCTGATATTCATTGGAATTTGCTCAAATTAGCTAATAACTTAGGGATTTGTTTGAAAGGGTTTTCATAATGCATATAACTAAAAATAAAAATGGGCATTTCTATATAATGTTTTCGTAGTTTGTATCAGTAAGAATCTATTCGACATTAAGGTTGAATTTTTTCCCCCTAACAAATAATGTTTTAAATTATGCTAACAAAACATTAGAAAATATTTATTAGTTTAAAATTTTTATGATTTGAACATGTGAAATTCACTTTGAACATGTGAAATTCACTCTAAAAAAATAAAATTATAATTAATAACCTTTAATCAATATTTTTAATATGATCCTTTTTTTTTAACAACAATTCAACATGTTGTTCCCTATTTTACCAAAACAAAATTTAACAATTCAACAGGTGGTACTGGAATTGCCTTTGGTGCGGCGAAGTTGCGAATTAGAATGCTAATCAGAAGCAAATTAACAAAATGTGTGTGTGTGTATATATATATATATATCTATCTTGGGCTAGCATCCCATTCTTTAGGTGTTGTAGGCAATTACTAATGCTTTACAAATTAATCTTTAGGTCTTGCTGTTGTTCCGTTCAATATTAAAGTAGTTTCTTCTTCTTCTTCTTCTTAATCTTTATCTTAAACAAGATTATTAAAATGAGAAAAGGTAACGAACCCAGAAAAGCACTGATTCAAAATAGTTGACTCAAAGTTGAAATCTTGAAGAAGACTGTTGAAGTTCGAAACAGGACCCATTCAACAGGGTCCACTAACAAATTGCAGTTTTGGTAATTTGTAGTTTAAATGAAATTTATAGTCAAGTATGCTGAGCATTGTTGTACTCTCTTTTCTTTTTTGTTACCGTTCACTTTTAACTAATGCTATGTCTAAACTCTAAAGAAATCAATGAATGTGGCCTGTCCTAAGAGGTTCAGTTTACAGAACCTGTGTTTGTGCTGTGTTGCCCCCCCATTTCCAACTGACTCCAAGACCCTTTTGTTCCCTTAATAACTATGGTTGTAACGATATCATATAGTTCTAAGTTCTCATCCCTTTATAGCTACATCTTGACAAATTTTATTCATGGATTTTGAAATCAGATGATGGGAAAGGTTAATAAAGAGAGACTAGCAGAATACCTTGGGGAGCTGCAGCAAAAGCAGGATACAAATGACCGATATGTTGCTGCTTTGAGAGGGGAGACATTAACCAGGAAACCTTATGTGAGAATCCAACCAATAGCTAAACAGGGCAACATGGAAGCGGATGAGGAACAGAAGATTGAAAAGGATAAAAAGTAGATTATTGGATGGCTCAAGCCAGTACATTTATCACTTGTATGGTGGCAGGGTGAGGAATGGTTATGGTTTCACTTTTATTGTTCTTTGTGTTATTCAGCAGACAGTAAATAGCATGCTGGGTTTGATTTGATATTAGGGTTGGTAGTCTTATTTTAGCAAATAGCATGCTGCTTTCCATAATTAGCCATTTCTTTGGTAGCTGATGAATGAATTTTAACAGTTAACTTGTTCACCATCGGATGATTTGATTTATAGTGATAGAGGTTCAATTGGTTCCAAAAGTTATTGTCTATTCTGTTGTTATAATTTATAAATCATTACTTGTTATTGATGCTGTACATTAGGATCAGTATCCAACTGTGAATTGGATACCGCTTTCTTGATAAATAAACTCTTCATTTTTTGCTGTTTATACTTCATTCCTACGGAAGAGTTACTACTGGCACCTGAGATTGTATTAAACATATTCTTTATCCCAGGCACACAGAAAAGTTAATTTTAGGGTTCATTATAGGAAATTTGTGTCTTCTGGAATGTCGCCATTTAAATTTTAAGCCATGGAAGTGGAAAAACTTTTCTAGACTTGATCATCTTATCATTGGTCTTTTTGAGCCCAATTTGTGAAGGAAATTGTGGGCAGTGGATTGAACTTTAAGAAAAATTATACAAATATATGATTTTATTTTTTTTATTTTTCTTTTACTCTTTTTTGATATATATGTTGGTATATATTTAATATATTTTTAATATATATTTAATATATATAATATTTTAAAAAAAAATATTTTTATAATAATAAAAATGAATTTTTTTCTTATTTTTTTGATATTTTTGAATCTCTTTAATGATTTTCATACTCAAAATCTGACTCGGTTTTTATTGGTGAGTGGTGATAGCATTGCGAGGCTATTTTTTTTTTTTTAAAAAAAAACTCAGTTTTGGCCTCAAGTGATAAATTTTAAACTGTATTTATAAATATAACATATACAAGTACATATAAAAATCAATGTACATGTGCTAGCTACAAATCACCTTGTAGTTAAACATCTACATCTCGAGAAGGGCTATTTCTACTCCTCTATTTTTTTTTTAAAGTATTTAATACTTAATTGCAAGTTCATGATCACTAATTCTTTATATTATAAATGACTTTAAGTATTTTTTTTAAAAATATAATAAGTATATAAAAAGTATCATTTCTACCTTGTAAATTTTACTTATTTCTATTAGTATTTTTTTTAAAATAATGAAAGTCAGTTGCAAAAATGAAATAAATCCTTTTATAATTTTAAAAATAAAAAATAATGATTTATATTTAAATAAAACATTATTTTTTTTCTAGATTTTAGTAAATTTATTAAATTTTAATTTATATATCTTTTATTTTTATTAATATTTTTTATATTTATAAAATTACAAAAGCAAAAGTATTTTTCATAAAAATAACATATTTGATTAGACAAATAATAAAATATTTTTTAAAAAATAAAAAATAGTGAATTTTCATGTAAGAATAAAATTAATTTTTTTGTAATATAACTGAAGTATAAAATTTCTTATGTGAGTAATATGTATAAAAAAAATAAACAAGTATAAATAATATTTAAAAAGTTTAAGAATTCAAATTTATTTCTAAGCATTAAGTATAGCATAACAATATTTCATAAATTATTTAATTATTGATGAAAAAATAAAAAATATTTATATATTGCTTGAACATCTATAATTTTTTTTAAAAAAATTTATAAGGTTATAAAATAAATTTATAAATTTTGAAATTACAATTACATATATCATAGAAATTAAATTTTTATTTGCATTTTTTTTTTGAAACAAATAAATAATTGAAAGTAGAAAAAAAAGCTAAACTTTATTTATAATATAAATAGTTAAAATTGATATTTTAAGGAAAAATTAATAACAGTCAACTTAAAACTGAGCATTGAATACTCTAAAACAGAGAATAGGAATAGCCAAAGGATCCTTATTGGTTTTTATTATGTTCTTTGAGTAGAACTTCTTAAAGTTTATGAAATTAATTAAAAATTTAAAAAAGTATAGTATTTTATTTTATTTTTTTGGCTAAAACTTTATTTATATTGGACTTAGTTTGTAATTAATTTGTATGCAAGGACAAAAGAGTCACCGACCAAAATGTTGGGCGTAACAGGCACGCGTTTCACATGAATTATCACTTATCACGTGTGTGACTGGTGTGTGTAACGTCTATATATACATTACTAAGCACCGATGGCTTGTTCCTAGAAAGTCAAGCCCTAGCTCAAGCCTCAAGGAAAGAAGATTTTCATCAACCAAACGCCTCCTTACATCGCCAATCTCTTCTCTCCTCTTCAATTTCTCTCTTAAAGGTACAGTCTTTTTTCCCTTAATTTTCTCTCTTTATGTCTGTTTTCTGTTGACTTCATTGATTTTGGGTATTTTGTTTATAAATTTTTAAAAATTTGTTGTTTGTTTGATCTGTAATGTTATTTAGGGTTTTGGAGTTGACGAAATGGTTTTTCCTTGTCATTTGATTGGTTTCTTTATTTTCTTTTAGAAACTGGGTTTTAGGGTTTTCTTTTCTTTTTCAGTTAACTATATTTTTCGGCTAATTGAATTGATATTTATTTTTATTTAAATCTTTGTTTACTGGCGTTCTTGTTTGTGTGAGTTTCTATTGCCTATATTGTTTTGTTAATGGGGTTGTGGGCGTTTTTATAAATGATACTGCTTTTAGATAAAGATATAAACGGCTCAGAACATTAAATTTTATGATTGCATAAGAAAGAAAGTATATGGAAGTGAATGGAAGGGAACAAAAAGGAACTGGAATCCGAGTGTATGCAAAAAGGGAAAGAAACAAGCTTGTTGTTAAGTTGGTAATTTGGCAACTAGCTATCGATAGCTGTTTTAAATTGGGAAGAAAGCATCTCCAAGGGGCTCTCCATATTCCAAACTCTTTATGATAAAGAGTCAATGCAAGAAAATAAGGCTCCAATGGATTCTTTATTATTTAAATTTAAAATAGAGAGTTTATTTTAAATTTTACAATGTTAGGTGCTTGCTATTTATTAATTTTCTCATGAAATAAAAAGAAAAAATGAAATAGAGGGAAAGAAATTAAAATTATTAATACTTTATGGACAAAAGCAAAATGAAGAATTAAAATTTAAAGAGTCCATTGGACCGTAAAATTTTTTTCACTCTGATTAAGATGCTTTTATTTATGTAAAAGATGCTTTTTAAAATAAAGAGCACCATGGAGATCCTCTTAGGTAGGATGTTCTTTTGTAACAGTAAGTATAAGTTTAAGTCATTTAATATACTTTCAGCATGCCCAAGCACTGTTACTTGCACTGTGCTAAATATAGGGTTATGTAGGTAAGAATATCGTATGCTAATGAAAGGAAATATTGAAAATGGCTACTAACTTCTTATGTCTAAAGTATACATAGGCCCCAAATAGTTGTTAGGACATAAGTGTGACGTCGTCTAAATATGCATCATGCATTGTGCAGGCTTGTCTAAACTGTATTTATTACTTGAAAGTTTAGCCCTTTTGCTCTCTCTCTCTCTCTCTCTCTCTCTCTAACAACTGGTTTAGTCATGGACTAGATCTTGTTAAACTAGAGTTAGATATTTTTGGATTTGCACATTACATTTTGTTTTCTTTTTAGTTCTCCGTCAACCAAAAGAATGTGTTATTTACCAACTTTTGCAGATTTGTTTTGCTGACTGTGGTAGAAGACTATTGGTTTGAGCTGTGTGTGAGGGAGGCGTTTCTTTGTTTGCACATAAGGTAAGAAAGTTGAATCAGAGTTATTTTGGTCCTCCTCATTATTTCACATTGTTTTTGTATTCATACGTTCCCATGTTTCCTAATATTGCTAATGTGCTTATAGCGTGTAGATCATTTTGCTAATGTGCTTACTGCATGATCTGTTTGTTACATTTATGCTTTATCATACAAGATAATGAACACACAATTTTGTTCTATTTATGGCAAGAGCTTTTCTTTGGAGCTATTTTTATGATGGAAGAGCTAACATTGTTTTTTCTCTTCTGTGAGATGTACTTCTGGTCATCATCATACCAAAATCCAGGTGTTGAGCTTGTTTTTATATACATATATAAATGGACTGCAAGAAGTTTATCCAGTTGGTTGAGGAGAAAAAGAAGAGAGCTTTGGAGAAGAAAGAAGCCCCTGTGAAATGGGAACAGAAGTTAGAAGCTGCTGCAAAGGCCGAGGCTGAAGCTGAAGCCAAAGAGAGGAAACAGAAGGCTGCAAAGCATAAAAGAGGATCTGTATCAAAGTCTGACAGTGATGGCGATAGTGACAGTAATAATGGGAGAAAATCTAGGAAAAGAGCCCACAAGAAACATAGAAAGAATACCCACTCTGACTCAGGTGACAATGAGAAGAGGGAAAGGAAATTGAAGCATAGGCCAAAGAGACGGCCTTCAGACTCGAGTTATGACAGCACTGATGATTTTGAGAGCGATTCTGAGGAAGAAAGGAGGAATAAGAGAAAGCATCGAAGACATGGGCATCAGAATTCAAGACTTGATTTCAGTTCTTCTGATCCTTCAAGTGATGATGATGAAATGATCAAAAGGAAAAGCCGTGCAAAGCATCACTGGCACCACCGGCATTCACAATCAAGTGCTTCGGATTCTTCAAGTGATGAGGACAATGGTCCTGTCAGGAGAGGCCATTCAAAGCATCACAAGCATCACCGCAGGTTGGAATTTAGTGATTTAGATTTCTCAGGTGACGAGTACAGGAGAAGCCATGCAAGGAGTCATAAACATCATCGCCGATCCCATAGTATGGACTCAAAGTCATCAAATTCTGATGACCAAAGGGGCCAATCTCTTGGAAAGTCATCAGATGACAACGAAGAAGCTGGTAAAAAATCGAGGCACAGGAGATCTGTTCATCACCACCATAGTCATCACAAGCATCGACACCATCATTCCAATAAGGAGAAAAATCTCTCACACTCGGACTATGAGGAAAACCGACCTCCTCTAGAAGGCGATGGAAATCATGACAAAATGGTGATCGAGAACAATAGCATCGAAACTGACAACGGATTGAACGAATAGGATTCTTCAATATAATAGTACTTCATTTCTGTTTGTGTTGATTCTTTTCTGATTGGTGGGTAGAGTTTAAAACTGTTAGGTACGTGGATTTGTACTAAGACTTGTTGGAGGCTTGGACTTCCTGACCTTTTAAGCAGTTCAATTGATCTTTAAATCCAATATTAAATTCTTGAAATGTTTTTGTTGGGAAGTTTATAGTGGAAAAACTAATGGCTTGAGGCCTTGGCTTTCTGAAGAGGCCATCATTAATCAATGATGGATTTTTGTTAACATTTGACATGGACCGTCAACGCAATTTTCAATTATTATAAGTTGCAATTTAGCCTCTTATCGACTTTGTGTCAATATGATGAAGTTGCTTGTATTGTTTCAGTTCCAATAGAACTTTAAAGATCTCACCTGTTTGGATGAATATATACTTTAAGAAGAGGCAGTCTGCGTTTTTTGAGAGAACTTGATATATTTTCTCATTTGATCATCTAGATCATGTGATACAATTCTGGAATAGTATTCTGTAAGTTAAAAACTTGAATAAGGTATGTATGAATTCTATAATTAAGCTTCTCCAAGTAGTCTGATCTGACAATAAAACGTACAAATAGGATAGAGGTCCAAAATTGGTTTTTATTAAGCCGAGTGACGCATTCCATCCTCGGGAGAGGGACCAAAAGAATCATTATAACTGTTGATCAAGAAATATTACTACAACAATGTGAACCTCATTCATAAATATTTCAGAAGTTCTTTAGTATCTTGTCACTTGAGACTCCATCTGCTACAAGAATTGATGTTACTTCCTGCAAAAGCAGTCCGCATTAGTGCTATTCCATGCATGTCACAAAGCCTACAGGGCTGCAAGTGGTGTCTACTCACTCGTTGACCATGTTAAGTAGTTACTAGTTACAGACACATCATCAAGCGATATGCACATTAACCTAATCAACTCTCATATGCATTAAGTCTGATAACACTAATTTCTAGACCAAGCATACTTGTAGCTAATTTTTAAATTTCAAATGGCTAGGTAGGCATCATATATTCCTTACACACCAGAGCAAAACATTTTAATTACTTGTTTATCAAACTTTTCCACCTCCAAGAAGATCATATCACACATTGTTTGAAAAGGTTTGGGCATTTTGGGTAATTAGGAAAAATTATAATGCATAACTAATTAAACATGCTCATAGTACTACAGTCATGTAGCTTGACACATCGCATTGTTGTTAGTGTACGGGCATTGAAAGAAAAGAGAAATGTTCACAGAGGGAGAAGAGAGTGGGTGGAGGTGGGGGCAGTGCTCCGAAAATACAGTTCTATAGACGATTCATGTGTCCTTGGACATGGGGAAAAATGAATCCATTTCTTTGGCACGACACGTATGTACCCACTTAAACTCCAATGACTGAGTGTTTTCTTGTTAGATAAGAAGAAAATGCTTTGATGAAATCTTGTCACCCTTTTAAAGGGGAACTTAACCGTGGCATGTACTTATGTGTAGAATGCCTATCATTAGTAACTAGACAATTATTAGTAAATTTTTTTCTTTTTTCACTTGCTATATGGTACGTTCAGAATTTGCAAAGAGAACAGGGATACAATTAGGGAGGATGAAAACAAAAGGGAAAGTTAATTACTTTTGGTGGACGATTTGGAGATATTCTCTAGGCTTTTTCTTCTTCTCTTTCTAGGGAAGTAACTTGTTAGAGGATCTTCAATATTGGTAATGGGGATGAAAATGATAGATACTCTCTTTGCAAAGATACTGCTCACCAGTGAATCATCTGGTATTACATATTGAATGATCTTAGATAATTGTGCCAATTGGACTATACAGTCATGGGAAACCAGACAAGTTGAAGAATTGCAGGTTTGGTGAGACATCTGTTCTTGTACTAGAAAAAAATAAACTCTCTTTGCTGGATCTTTCACAATTTTGACTTGTATGGAGTGGAAGAAACAGGACAGCTTTTGAGAGTTCTTTACCTTGCAGTTAAGTTTACTAATGAACATACCATGTGTGTGCAGTCTGTGATATAATTAATAGATATGTGGATTTGATCCCATAAATCTTAGCACGCAATTTTAACTTTCAAGTACCCTTTTGTAAAAAGAAGACACCTTTGTGGTTGAATTTCAGATAAAATGTAAACGGCAACAAATAAATAGTAAACGAAGGCAGCAGCAAACCTCAGCCATCTGTTTCTGCCCACAAATTACAGCACCAGTAGCCAAGGGGCTATCTATTTGCATAGCCCTGGTAAAAGCAGCCTAGGAAGAGCAATGGTGTACAAGAGTGTTAATTTGATTCTCAATATTAACAATCTTAAAAAGTCAAAGTATGAATAAACTACCTGTACATAGCCACTTTCACCCGTCCAGCTACAATCCGGCTGTGATAGTACTGGCACAACCTCTACACCGGAAGATTCCCAATCTTTAAACCTATCCTATACAAAGGCAAAAATATTCAACATGAGTAGAAAAGGAATGCCAAATTGTTAATACCACAGGATGATGAATGAAAAGACAATCGAACCTGGTAAGCCATTCTCCTGAAGTTTCTTGCTCCATAGTACAGCCTCACATCAGATCTTCTATCAGCACTAAACCCTGACTCAATGAGCGATCGAATTGGACTGCAAGGTGAGAAATACATCAAGAAATGAGATCAAATGAAAACAACATCAATTACAGTTGCATTCACTTATTTGAAGTTAAATTTCATCAAAATTTGGGCTCATTCGTACCTAATTCCAGATCCAGTAGCGAAAATCAAAACTGTGGAATACTTCTCTGGCGGCTCGATACGATCTATTTCAAACCCTCTCCCCATTGCTTGACTCAATTCCACTGCATCTCCCTTCTTGAGACCGCATAACAGCTCAGCAGTGGAGCCAGCGACGCTCTTCACTAAGAATTCGAACGCACCTTTCTCAGTGGCATATGATGGCGGTGACGCAATAGCAAGGAGCGACGGCTTCTCAACGTCGGGTACACGGAGCTGGAGGTACTGCCCGGCTTTAGTATGAGACGCGACGAGGTCAGGAGAGTCAGAGATGTCGATAGTAACGTGGAAAAGAGACTCCGCGGCAGGTTCAATCTGGGATAGTGGGGCTTGTGACCAGATAGTAGTATCTTGATGAACAGCAGCGGCGGCGACTGAGGCTACGCGGCGTCGTTGGCGGCGGTTAAGGTGTAAGGATAAGTGGGGAGGAGTCAGGCGGCGTAGGATAGACATGGAGGGAGCGCATGGAGGAGAGATGGTGAAAGTGAGAGAAGTATTTTTTGGAGGAGAAAGAGGGAGTCGTTGGCGGCGGCGAAGGGAAGGTGTAAGTGGTGGTGATGAGGTGTAAAGTCCCAGAGAAGAGGCACAAATTACAGTGAAAATTTAGTTTTATATTGTTCATTTATACATTTTTCCATCTCTTATATATTTATATTTATACATTTAATTCTTTTGATGAAAAATCAATCATTCCGAGTTCTTATGGATTAAACTACTTTATTTAAAAAAAACCTAGAAGCAATTAAATTAAATTGATTTAATTCAATATAAATTAAAAACTATAATTTTATTATTAATATAGTTTGAATAAATTTAAAAAAATAATATAATTAAATTTTAATTTAATTTTGATTTAAATATATAAAAAATTAACTAAAATCAAATCAATACGAAATATATTAAAATTTTATTTTTTAATTTTTATATATTTAAATTTTAATTTTATAGAGATTTTTTATTTATTTTTTATATTAAATTTTGAAATATTTTATTCTTGTAAGTTAATTTTTATTTTATAATATAAAATTTTTATCTATTTAAAATATAATTATTTTATTTTTATTTTTTAATAAATATATTTGAAATATAATTTTATATTATAAAAATATTTTAATTTTATTTTATAATTCAGACCTAAAAGTTAAATATATTGAGCGAATAACTTTTAATCTCAATATGAACACACAGCTAGATTGAACCATCCACCATAAAATGGATCACCTGCCCGTTTGTTTGTTTGTTTTATTTGAGTTTAGTATTTTAATGCTGGATTGTTTTAAGAAAACTCAAAGCTAGACCACTCTGGACGCCAGACCAATGATTTTGTTGATTTAACTGAAAAAAAAAAAAATTACAGACCGACTCAGAAACAACCAGTCAGAGGTGACTTCAAATTAAGAATTGTGACATTTCAAGTTCTGATTTAAGGTAAAAAGGAAAATATACATGTCCGCCTTCCTTTTTTCCCCTTATTAAATAAAAATAACAGGAAAAAAAAAAAGTAGGGCAGGGCAGGGCAGGAAAGTCCCCCAGTTCTATTCCTCTTTCACACCCTGCCATAACATTAAAACAGAAAGGATAATCCGACACATTTCATCTCAAAAAATCAATATCCTGTTGCTGGCATCACCAACATAACCTAAATTATTTTTTATCTTCGCAATTATCAGAACAAGGGAACAAAAGACAGCGGAAAAAAAAGGGTTGATTTCTTCTTTAAGAAGCAGACTCCTTTGCAATCTTCTCAGCCTTGGCAATGACCTCATCAATGCCTCCAACCATGTAAAATGACTGTTCCGAAAGGTCATCGTATTTTCCATCCAACACCCCCTGTCAGAACCAAAATCAAAAGTAATTATATGAATCGATTTCATGACAATGCCATGACCTATAGAACTAAGAAGACCTTAAATGTTCAAACACATGCGACCATGCCCATATTCCTTGGCCTAACAATAGAATATATACTAACTTGTTAAAATGATAAGCACATCACAAATACAAATTTAAAAGATGCTACCACAATGGCTGTCAAATCTTTTCAACTATTAACATATGAATTAAAACATCTGAAAATCAAGAGATCAAACATATTCTTGCATTACTTTCAAAGGTATTAGGAATACATGTTTAACGTGCAATGGCATAGTTTGGTTTATAATATTGAACAATTCACTAAAAGGCTGCTGTTATATGAATCACAACATACGCTAAAAGCTTTATAAGGTCAACGGTTCAAGAAATCCAGTATTTAATGAGGTATAATTGCTAATAGAAGTTGTCACCACCATTGGCACCAAGAAACAAATTCAATAAAAGCAAATGCATGATGACAAAGCTGTGCGCAAAAGCAAGGTATGAGCTTTTCATTGTCTGTTAGAAAGAGAGGGAAGGAGTACCTGGAAACTAGTTATACTCTCTTTCAACTCAACATATTTGCCAGGGGCACCGGTGAAAACTTCAGCAACATGGAAAGGCTGGCTCAAGAACCTCTGGATTTTGCGAGCACGGGCAACTGTCAACTTGTCATCTTCACTGAGCTCATCCATTCCCAAAATGGCAATGATATCCTGAAGATTCTTGTAGTTCTGAAGAACCTTCTGCACTCCACGAGCAGTGTTGTAGTGTTCCTCACCCAAAATATGAGGAGAAAGCATACGAGATGTAGAATCAAGGGGGTCCACAGCAGGATAGATACCCAGCTCAGAAATCTGCTCCACATAAAGGTGGAAAAGTAATTAAAAAGAAGCTGGTAATAGCAACAGGATGAAATGCCTTCAATTCTAGGTACAGATATCAGCAAAATCATACCTGTCGTGACAACACAGTTGTGGCATCCAAGTGAGCAAAGGTTGTAGCAGGTGCTGGATCCGTCAAGTCATCAGCAGGCACATATATAGCTTGGACAGAAGTGATGGAACCCTTCTTGGTGGTTGTAATACGCTCTTGGAGACCTCCAAGATCGGTAGCCAAAGTTGGTTGGTAACCGACAGCAGATGGGATACGACCAAGTAAAGCAGACACCTCTGAGTTAGCCTGCATATGTATATAAGCACAAGGCATTTGCAACATTAGCAATGTAGAATGCTACACAAGCAAATGCAGATATCTATTGACAAATAAATGACCTGGGTAAAGCGGAAAATATTGTCAATGAAGAGAAGCACATCTTGCCCCTCGGCATCACGGAAGTGTTCTGCAACAGTAAGCCCAGTTAGACCAACACGGGCACGAGCACCAGGTGGCTCATTCATCTGCCCATAGACAAGGGCACATTTGCTCTCAGCCTAATATTACACCACAACAGAAAAAAAAAGGTAAGACAATTTGATGTGGAGATGTACATTTCAACAAAAATGTGACCTCAGAAATTTATTGACCTGTTTATCCCCGAGCTTAATGACACCACTCTCAATCATTTCCCTGTACAAATCATTACCCTCACGGGTACGCTCTCCCACACCAGCAAACACTGAGAAACCACCTGATCACAAAAACCAAGCAATATTCAGTAAAAAGAGGAGAATAAGTAAATGAAATCACAATAAACTGTCAGATTATAACAAACCATGAGCTTTTGCAACATTGTTGATAAGTTCCATAATAAGCACAGTTTTTCCTACACCAGCACCACCAAACAGCCCAATCTTTCCTCCTCTTTGATATGGAGCAAGGAGATCAACAACCTGTAGATGGTACAGAGGAAGACAACCATAGTATTTTGAATTCAATTATATGAAATTCATACACAGAACTGATCAAATATAATTGGATTCAAAATATGCTGCTCAAATATAATTTTTGCAAAAAGTTATAAATGGATAAAGTACCTTGATACCAGTTACAAGGATCTGTTGCTCAGTAGCTTGGTCAACAAAAGCAGGAGCTTCTCTATGGATTGGCAAGAAGTGGTCGGTCTCTGATGGAATGTTAAGATATAATTATTAGAAATTTTACATCATAAGATAATCCAATAAATTTTTATCGAATGGCAGAAGGTTTATAGCTTTCTTACTGAGATCGCCCCTTTCATCAATTGGCTCTCCAATAACATTGATAATACGACCAAGGGTGGCCCTACCCACTGGCACCTATTAAACATATTCAAATAAGAAATCAGCTTCAAAGCTGCAGTTTTGACAAGAACAGAGCATGAGAAACAGTAACGTTTTGATAAACCCAACAAGACTCTTTACAAGAAAGTCAATTAAAACAAAGGAAACAATATGATCAGAAAATCATCTAAAAGCATCTAAGCAACAAAATGCAACTGTAAGAAACAAAGTATAGAAATAAATATAATCTACGTTATGCTGTCTTTTCATAATCAATCATCTTAAATGCCGCTTAAACATCAATATCCGAAATGAAAAATTGATTGAAATAATAGTCCATCAAAATGCAATAATCACCCAAGCATTTTCAAATTCATTTAAAATATATAAGAAACAAATCCCTTCATAATGGGCTGATATAAAATTCTATTTTTAATTGACAAAAAACACAGTTTTAACTGTTTCAGGAGTAAAACATTTATATCACAATACTAAAAAACCCAAAAGCATCACCAAGCTCTGGACAGCAGTTACCTATATAACTTTTCATTCCCATATGCCAGATCTAAAAAATACCACAAGATCCCCAAATTCAAAAGTCCAAACAACATTAAAAGATCGCACATTTCTTATCAAATATCATCAGATCAACACAGAAAAAAGTCCAGCCAACTATAAAATATATATATATATATATAAATAAACAAATGAGAGGGAACTCACAGTGATGGGAGACCCAGTATTGAGTACACGCTGCCCTCTCACCAAACCTTCAGTTCCATCCATAGCAATGGTCCTGACCATATTCTCCCCCAAGTGTTGAGCCACCTCCAACACAAGACGGATCGAGTTGTCCATAACCTCAAGAGCAGTCAAAATCGGAGGCAAACCCTCATCAAATCTGACATCAACAACAGCACCAATCACCTGACAAACCTGTCCGATCGCACCTTTTCCAGTGAATTCATCAGTGATCTTACCACCACCACCTTTCTTGTCCGAAACCGGAGGAGGTTGAGGAGGAGCGGCGGCTGCGGCAGAGGAAGTGGCATACTCAGCCGCACGGGTGAGAAGGTAACCGTAAGGACACGCGCGGCGTGTAGAAGATGGAGATGGCGCGGAAAGTTTGGGATTAGGGTTGGAAAGCGGAGATTTGGAAACATATCGCCGAGAGGATGATCGGAGAAGAGAACATAAGAGTCTGCGTGAAGCCATTGGTTAACGTTAGGGTTAAGAAGACTGAGCTCGCACACTATATGTACCCTCCTGATGGATCTAATTTTGATATTGATAATGAAACGACAACGTTTTGATTGGTGCGGAGTTAAAACGATGTTGTTTTTGTCCTTGACAAATATGCGATAAACTGGGTAATGATTGATGCTTCCAATTCTTGACACCTGGCTTATTTATTTATTTTTTTTTGGGAGAAATAGGTGGATTAGAGAATGAAGCGAACGGTGTCGTTTTAGTGGAGAATTTTCATAAGATATTGAAAAGACTATTTTAACCTTGGCTATTCAGTTATCTAACGAAAAGTCAACTCTGCAAGGCTAAAATACCCTTTATCTTGCAAATAATTTTTATTTGGTCAGATTAAGGAAAAGATTATTATGAGAAATAATAGGCGCAGGCGAAGATTTATTTCAGGAGAAAGTTTGTTAGAACTAAAACTAATTTTACATAGATCTGATGAACTAAAAAATTTATAATTTTCTGTTATTTTTTAATTTTTATTAATTTTATTTTAATTTTAAAATTAGTTGTAATTATGGTCAACTTTCAAAATTAGAACACCTAAGTGTCTAAAAACTTTAAAATTTTATTCAAAACTTTAAATTTTGTGAACTTCTAATAATAATTTAAATTTAATACTAATTCAATTTAATGTACAGTTTTTAAAAATAAAAATAATAAAATAAACTTAATATAACGTTTAATATTTAAATTAATTTCTATTTTTTATAAGATACATGATAAATTAATTGTTAATTTTATAAGATATTTGAGTTTAAATCATTTTAAAAGTTATTAGAGTTTTAAAGAGTTTAAAAAAAATTATTCAAATTGAATTTTAATTTTAATTTTCCGCTTCTTGTTATAGAAAAAATGTAATGTAACCAATGATTTTTTTTTCCTTCTAAAATTATGCTTAAAGTAATATTTTTAATATAATAGATAAACTATTCTTCAAAATTATAAATAATATAATAAATTATCCATAAAACAGATTTTATGTCAATCATATAAATCATGTGTAATAAAATAATTTAATAAATATATAGAGAATTTTTTTTTTATTAAGCAAAATAATAAATTAATTTGTTATAAACTCTAATTTACGATTGTTTGTATAAATATTTAAATAAAAAAGATAATTTATATAAATGAATGTAATTAATTTACTATACTTTCTAAAAAAAAAATATAATTTATTATGTTTATGAGATTTTATACTAAATTAAATTTGTATTAAATTTAAATTATTGATAAAAAATTGATAAAATTTAAAATTTTGGATAAAATTGAAAAAATGACACAAAAATTTAAATTTTTTAGATTATTCAACCTTCTAATTTTGAGAATTAGCAATAATTGTAACTAATTTTAAAACTTAGAACAAAATTAACAAAATTTAATGTTATATACAATATTTAAAAATAATATAAAATTTTAGATTTTTTAAATCATTAGATCTTTTATATAGGCAAAGATTGAGAGAGTAAAATGAAAAATTTGATGAAAAATTTAATAAATTTGAAAATTTAAGTGCTGAATAAGATAAATGATATAATTTTTAAATTATAAAAATATTTAAAAACTTAATCACTTATTACATTCAGTTTATATTTTAAATTAAAAATTTTGAAATATTATTTTAAATGATTTTTAACTTAATTAAATTTTAAGAACATATGTTACTAAATAAATTAAAAATATTACATGCTAAAGATTTTAATCTTAAGTATTAAATGAAGTTATTAAATATCACTTTAAACTAATAAATTTTAATTGATTTCGTATGGAAAGTATAATTTTTTTTTTAAAAAAAAATCATAATATTACTAAAATTTAAAGTTTGTAATAGAATTTAAAAATTTTAAAATTCAAGTATATATTTTTATTATTAGACTTTATATTTTTAAGCACAAAAAAGGAGAAATTTTAAATTTATATTTATTATTTTGTACGCTACCATTAATTGAAAAATTCTCAAGTAAAGTTTACTTGAATTTTAGAAAAATTATTTAATTTATAAATTTTTAGAATAATAATTTTTATAGAAAATGACTTGATTTTACAAAATTTATAAAAAAAAATCATCTTGCACTATATTTTATTGAATTTTACAAAATATTTCAAAAACTTATAAAAAAAATAATCATTTTACATGTTATTCTATAAAATCATATTTTTTATATAAAAATACATGATTTTACAAAATTCTCTAAAAATTTATAAAAATAGATGTCATCTCGAGTACTATTTTTTAAAATAATAATTTTTACATAAAATTGCTTCATTTTATGAAATATTTCCAAAACTTACAAAAAAAAAAAAAAAAGAGAGTTAAAAATAACTTAATTTTACGTAGTTCTCTAAAATTTTATAAAACTTGAGTCATTTTGCATATTATTTTACAGAAAATGACTTAAAAACTTATAACATCCAATATGATTAATTTTTTTTTTCAAAAAAAATTGTAAAATCAAATAAAACTTTATTTGAAGGCATGCTTGAAAACACTAATCACTATGTGTGTTATTATTAGACCTAAGTTTTAATAACCAAATTGAATCAATCAAATGTCTCTAAGGGGACATTCCAAATGATCAGACATTAAGCCTGAAACCTCAAAGTCCTAGATTTTTTTTCAAAGATAGAAAGATTTTATTGAATAAAGAATGAACAATTACAGATGAGAATTGGCTCGAGCAACAATCACATTTTGGAGTCAATCCTTGAGAATCGAGGGATTATTATTCAAATAATCATCAAGATCAGCTGCCCAATTATCTAATCTAGGAACAAAGACAAAATGATAAGAATTAAACTTCTTCCTCAAATGGAAGTTGTCACCAAGAATTACCCCCGCATCTCGGTCATCACCATTCTTACCATTTACTAAGTTTATGACATTTTTAGCATCACCCTCAAAAATAACTCGTTGATACCCAAGGTGGAGACAATCTCGCATGGCTTCCCTTAAAACCCATAGCTTCCAAAACCTTTGGACCTTTAATATAAGCAACCTGCCTAGACCCAGCACTTAGCAATTCACCCCTTGATCCTCTAATGACCCACCACAAACCAGCTGAAGAAGGATTAGATCTAGTTGCTGTATTGAAATTAGCTTTGATCAATCCATGGGGAGGGGGCAATCAATCATTACTTACCCTCAAGCTCATGTCATGCTAATCATTACACCTAATTGCACCACCTGATTATCGGCTTGGACTGGAACTGAGCCTTGGCCCTCAATTTGTGTAGCTTCCCTTCTTCTTTCAGGAGCTGACTCACCGTTCTCTTCTGCCAACAAAGCGGTTCTCAACCCTGCTACTGCCCTTGATGCCATACCCGAACCACTTGACTCCACTCTCCAGTCCCTGCAGCTGCTGTAACGCTACCACCCCATAAATATGAATATTTTATTGAATTATTGAGTATCATAACTTTGTATTTTTGCTTTGCAGCTATCATTCGATGTTAATCCATTATACTAATTTGTAAATAGTTTCTCGAAGAAAATTTTTTTTTGAATCAATCAAATACCATTGAGTAAGTCAGTTAAAAAAAACAAACACTATTGAATAAGTTGTGGTGGAGCAAAAATTTTAAGCTTCGTGTCATGGGATTGTATTGGTTAGAATGGAACATAGCCAAACTAAATTTAACATTGTTTGGGGATATCCTTTTGTTACCAAAGAGTCGTGTGTTCTTCGATTAGCTTAAGCCTAAAACTTTTAGATTTTTTTTTCAGCCTGTAGAATGCAGATTATTTAACGGCTCATGTCCATTTCTTATAGTTACACAATATAATATAAAATTATAAATGAACATATTTATAATAAAATTCCTTTTTATATCACATTAAATAATATATCTTATTTGATATTTTAGAATAAATAAAATTATTAGAAATGCGATTAAAAATAAGATTTAAAAATCCCCACATGGGGATAAAAAAAATAATAATAATATGTCATTCCTATCAAAGAGTCAATAATGATTGCGGATTGAAATGAAATTCAATTTCTACTTGCTCACTCCCACTCTAGTATATTTGGTGCACGTTAAAATGATGCACTTCACACTTATAATTAGGTAATTAAAAGCTAAAATAAACTCTACTTGATTCTAGTATGTCCAATAATTTCCTCACTCACTTGCATACCTACTATCAATCTATACAAACATTATTTCTGTCTTCTTGTTGATGTATTCACACCTTCAATTTCAGTTCCACATCAACCACTGCTAGCTTTTCCAACTCTATTCATGGCTTTCTCTGCCTATACAAAAAGAAATCAAGAGGAGGGAAAAATAAAATTACTTAATTAACATATGATTCAACTTAATTATGAGGCAACCTATTTATATGAATTGGTTTAGCTGCTCTTACTATTAACACTAACTACTCATATATATATATATTTTGTATAATGAGATCAATCTCTAAGTACAAGAGATTCGTATTAAAGTTAAGCATAAATTAGCCGGGGCTAAAAACTTACCTCTTGATCCCAATTAGTGCATGCATTAATTGTAATAAGTGCCACAACTTGTACCGAGAGTCCACATATGATTCCCATCCAAAGCCCCTGACATGAACCAAATGGACTTATTATAGAATTTACATATAGTGTTATGTGACTAGTGAGTATGTAGAAAATGGATTTAGACTTACCATGCCTCCAATATGTAAGATAAAAGCAAGGAGCAAAGCAGAAGGTATTGCTACAACATAATATGCCCCAAGATTGATAACAGCACATACATTTTGCCATCCACATCCTCTTGCAGCACCTACAATACAACAAAATTGACTCCATTTGGATGATCAGTTAGAGCAACATCTCAAAATTCAATTGACAATAATTCGGAATTATAATTGAAATGTACTATCAATCATTAAGTGTTTTAGTAATAAAATTTCAATTAAGGGTGTAAGCTCAATGCTCGTAGTCGTAATTTTAATGATGATTTTAGTATCATTAAAATTAAATTTTATTAATTTAATTGGTTATATTCATTTACTGACCCCCACAATCAACAAAATTAATTAACTTTGTGCTTAGGATAAGAATTTAGGACCTGAAAGTACACATTGGAATCCATCCAAGAAATCTGATAGTGCTAGTAAAGGCATCATATTAGCAACATATTTGACAACTTCATCTTCATTGCTGTAAAGCTTTCCCCATACTTGGCGTATACAAATTGTAATAATTCCAACAACTGCACCCTGTGAGAGTGCCATTACGATCATAACATAGAGAGCTAATCGAGCGCCTTGTGCGCGCCCTGCACCTAGTTCATTTGATACTCTTGTACTGGGACAAAGAAAGATGGTCATTACAAAACTTAAAGAAAGAAATAATGTAAATTAGATTTCTTGGGGTTGGGGAGTTTTTTGATGAAGAATGTATAATATAATGGAATTGAGAAACTGACCTTATGGCACCACCAAGCCCAACTGAGATCATATACACCATCCAACATGTGTTAAGGCTGTACAAAAATAGGACAATAAGAGATGAATGTATCTTTCAAATGGAAAAAATCTTCCATAGAGTTACACCTATAAATATACCAATCAAGAATTTTATTTTATTACAATCATTATTACCTCTCAAGTGATATATTAAATTCCATACATACTCTTGTATTTATTAATTTATTCGTAATTTATTTATTTAAATTAATCATAATCGATAATATAATTCATTTTTAAAATTAAGATGCTATTTAATCCTTAATTATATTTAAGGATTGAACCATTTTATAATTTTAATTCAAGTTTTTTTTCTCTATCAAATCTTGCAATTTTATTAAATATTGAAATAAAAAATTCATCAACCATATATAACAAGTTATGAATTAAATTTTATGGCCAAATTGCCAATATTAATTATAATTATTGCCATGTAAATTATATTTAAAATGTTCAATTTCAAATTTAATTTTTTTTTTTTTTTGGTAAACCAGGAGAGTTCAAGTCCATAACAAACACAGAAAAAAAGTTAACATCGAGATCAACAGACCCCTATTCTTTCAGCAAACAGTTTATCCAGTAAAAACAGAGGAGGTTGATCCAAAATACTGCATCCTCTTTGATGGTCCAGTATCAAGTTAGCTAAACAATCAGCTACTTGAATGCTTTCTCTTAAAAGTTGAATTGTAATTCACATAGGAATTAAACTATTTTCAAAAGGATTTTTCTGAACTCATAAACTCATCCTACCATGTGTTTATTTTCATTTAAAAACAGTCAATATTGTAATCTTGATGAAGAAAATATTGAGATTTTAAAACTAATTAAAAGAACTTGAATTGAAATTTTGAAATTGTTCAAGTTTTAAATTATAACTTGCTTAAATGGTAGGAATACTTCAAAAAAAGTTTGTTTCCTTTTGCCAGTTAACAAAAAATAGAAAAGAAGGAAGGAAGAATGTACCTTATTGATAGCACAGAAGTCTCTAGTTTGGGATTTGGAAGAAGACCAGACAAGATGACCACCATCTCAAATGACCAATATTCCAAACTAATTAAAATTAATTTACTTAATTAGACAATAAATTATATATATATAAAAACACATTATTATCCATGGCCAAGAAAATATGTGATTAATAAATATTAATTACCATATCATGATTGCTGAAGGAATTGCAAGCTTAACGAAGCTAAGAATATCATGCAAAGCTTCTTTTGAAAACCCTGTCCAAGTCTTCATGCAAGCTTGAGAAAACTTTATGTAAATTACTAATAAGAGCACATTAATCCAATTTGAAATTGTAATTGCTAAGGCGGCTCCTTTGATTCCAAGATTGCACTTGAAAACAAGAACCCAACACATAAAAATGTGAAAAGAAGCTGTAATTCCTGAGCATATCATCATTGGGAACACGTTATTTTGAGTTTGTAGAAATCTGTTAAGACATTGTAGTAATCCGAAGGCGAAAAGGCTTAGAATCATCGATCGATTGAACGTTCCTGCTTCGATTGATATGTCATGATTTTGACCTAGAATTATAAGGATTTTGCTTGTGTAAAACCAAATTACTGAAAGAGGAATGCTTAATGCTAGTAGAGTTATCATTGCCCTTTGTGTGTGAACTCCAAGCATGTGGTATTGTTTTGAACCATAGGCTTGCCCACAAAGTGTCTCCAAGGCACTTCCCATTCCTAACTATTAAAAAAAATAAGAGAAAAATTAAATTATAATGTGTAAGATAGTGTTTAATATTAAAGATCATTTTGTGTGTCATATAAATTCCCTTTCCTTGCTATAATTTTGGATAAACATTTATGCTTAGAAACAATTGTTGCTTAATTTTACCCAAAAATTCATCCACTTCCTCCTTTACCCCCATTTATTAAAGGTTTTTAGATTTTGATTTTAGTAAATTTGATTTTGAGTGAATACTTAAATTCGAGAGCTTATAGAGATAACCAATATTATAAATTTCAAAATTCGATGATTTTGATAAAGATAAAAAAAAAGTTTAAGTTTGAATTTTATTTTGTTAAACTTGGACGGATATTTACAAAAAAGTAAAAAATAAGAGAGTAAGCTGATTGAGTTATTTAGCTTAATTCTAATTTTTTCAATAATTTCATATATATATAGTCA
The DNA here is from genome assembly GCA_948193065.1 of Aleurites moluccanus. Taxonomy (NCBI): domain Eukaryota; kingdom Viridiplantae; phylum Streptophyta; class Magnoliopsida; order Malpighiales; family Euphorbiaceae; genus Aleurites; species Aleurites moluccanus. The sequence goes on along the minus strand of CANXYC012154605.1, from coordinate 25,455 downwards.
GATATAAATTTTAACACCTTTTATGCAATAGCAGCCACACAATTTTATGACTCTACATGCCATGAACCACACATACACATAATCACACTGATTGGAAAAAAAAAAAAAGTAGAAGAAGAAGACTTACCAATACACTAAAACCAGTCACAGATGCAAAAGAAGAAGCCATGGAAGCACTAGAAAGAGCAAGCTCACCAAGATGCCCAACAAACATAATTGATATCACCTGTAAGCAATATTGCAACAAACTCACTGCTATGAGTGGACCTGCAAGCCACAATTGCTTCTTTGATTCTTCAATAAAATCCCTTCCACAAAAATAACCTTGTAATTCTTTATATAATGTTTCATCTCTATTATCAACTTCTTCATCTTCTTCTTCTTGGCTTCTTAAAATAAGAGAAGATTCAAGACTGGATTTTTCTCCTCTTTCCATCCTCCAGTTTACCTACTTTAGTAAGTTTAATGTTCAATTGATAAATGCTAGAAGAAAGGGCTCCTCCATTATTGAGTTAAGAGTCAAATGTATACTAAAATACATGAATTCTTAATGCATACTTGTGTTAAAAATAATGATAATAATAAAAATAAAAATAAAAAACTAGTTTTCATTGACAACAAGACAAAAAAATAATGACATGTATTAAAAGAAATTATTAATATAAGTGATGCCCACCAATTTTTATTTATTTATTTATAATTAGTTATAATGGAGGATTCAAATATTTAATAAGCTAGTGAGATGCAAAAATATTATAGATTGGTATAATATATATGTGAATATATATATCACGTAGCGGAAATATTTTAAGATCTGTTAATTCTAAATAAATAATAATTTAATAGGTATCAAAATTTACTGATTAAAAAAATATTAAAAATTGGAAAAAATAATTTTTATATAAAAATATTATTTTAATTTAAATAAAAAAATACTGAAAATTAAAAAAAACACCAACTTATAAATGCATTATATATACTTCTAATTTCTATAATTATACTTAATATATATATATATATATATATATATATATATTGTTGTATGCATGACTACTATGTCATCAATATATACAATGAGTATGTGCTATAAAAATAAATATTTTTATAAAGACTTTATAAGGGTATGTAATAATCTTAAAAGGTGACAATTTTAACTCCAAGGAAAATAATAATAATAATATTTATTAATCTAAGAAAAATATAATTGATCTAAATAATCTTTAAATTTATATTTGGATATTTTTATTAATTAAAAAATAAAAATAATTATAAAAATAGAAAATTAATAATTTTATAATACGTAAATTAACAACGGTGGATAATGAATTTTAGTTGAGGGAGATAAAATTTGTCGCATTAATTCTTTTTAGAGTTATTACATAAATATAAAAGTCTTGCTAGCAAAATTCTTGGAGACAGAGGAGTGAAAAAAAAAATTAGGGGCAGGGATAATGTTAAGAGTTAAAAAATTAAACATTAAAAAATAATAACTAATATTAAAATTTAATATAATATTTGTTTCTCACTAGCTATTAACTTAAGTATTTTTTGGGTTGAATTCGAATTTTCTCATATGATATAAAAATAAAAAAAAATATAAATTTACATAATTCAATATAAATTTATGTTTGTAAGTGAAGTGATTAACAAAATAAAAAGATGTAAATGAAACATAACAATTAATTTCTAAATTTAAATATATTCAATGCACTCATCATTCTCAAAATTAATAATGAAATTATAACATTAAAATCTCTTTAAAATGGATCTCAAATTAATTCTCTTACCCTTTCAAATACATTACTAAGATAAATTATATAGTATAATCTTAGTTGGGATGCCAAGTTACTTAAATCACGACGAGTGGCACATTTTTTGCAAAAAATAAAAATAAATTTTTTGCAGATTACATGAATTGAGGATAATTGTTTTTTTTTTCTTTACTTTTCCTTTACAATTACTTTTTTTTTTTTCTTTCATCTTCATTTTTTTTTTTACTGAAAAAAAAAAGTATTAGATGACCTCCCTTCAACTATAAATGGGCTATAAAAAATAAAAAATTTAGATGACCTCCTTTCAACTATAAATGGGCTATGAATCATTGGTATTAAAAGTAGAAATCATTTCTACAGTCTCCTCAAATACCCAGTCTGGTTTGAAACTTTTCAATTTTTTTTTTGGTTTTTTGGAATTCTTATGAAGTTGGGTTTTTGCAGATTCTTAAGAATTAATGGAACTATTATTGATTTTTTTTTTGGATAATTACTACAATTTTTTTTTTTAATATATTATACTAAAAAATTTATATATTTTTAAAATTATATTAAAAAAAATTATATTTTAATTTCATTAAATTATAAGATACTCGTCTATTTTTATTTTAAATTTATTCTATTTTTTATCCATCAATAATTCAAAAATCAACTTTTAATTAAAATTTTTATTAAAACACCAAAATACCTCTTTATTTATCCCCCCAAAACCCAATTCACATACTACATAATCCTAAAAAGTCTAAGAAACTCTTTCTTGAATCCCTGAAAAATACCAATGTCTCCTCTTTCTATGATTTTTCCAAGATTATTTTTTCTAACACCTTATCAGCCTTCAATTCTGGATCCACCATTCCGACCCATGTAAACATTCAAACTCGCATCACAAACCTGATTCCCCTCCTATACATCCAATTAAGGTCAATAAAAGAAATGCAACTGTGTAGATCTGCCTTTTCTCCATCTCTCTTTATCTGCCTGATTTTTTCTTTTTCTTTTTCTATTTTTTCGGATTTTCAAGAGATAAATGCTTAAGCCCAAAGAAGAGAGGAGAAGACTGGTCATTTTATTTTTTTAATTTTTTGCCCCAATTATGTTTGTCGTTTTATATACTTACGCTTCTCCACCTTCATCCACCCCACTGCGCCACACAAATAATAATTGATTAAATGAGTTGGTAGTTGATTGCAAACTTTTATAGTAATTTTTATCATCCACTTGTATGTTACAGTGAAGTAGAGCAGGCTTATTTTTGAAGTTTTGAGCAGGCTTCTCTTTTTTGAAGTTTTGAGCAGGCTTATTTTTGCATTTTTTTGTTGGTTTCAAACTCATTTGTAGTTTTTTTTAATCAGTTATGAGAGATTAATTGGGTTTTATAAGGTAATTTGTTTGCTTTGTTGTTTGTTGGGTCTTATATATTTAATTTGTCGAGTGGCTTTTAATCTTGCTGATTATGTTGCGCAGGATTTTGGTGGCAGCGGTGGTGAAAATTTTAAGATATTTTAAAATAATGTATTTAAATGAAAATTAAAATAAGGATGAGAAATATTATAAATTTTTTATAGGATATTTAATATTATAATTTTAAATTTTAACGAAATTAAAATATAATAATTTTTTAATATAAGATTTTTTATTATAATAGATAAAATATAGTGATAATATAGTAATTATTATTATTTTTTTCTTCTATTGTGGTAGTCATGGCCACGAGAGAGAGTAAAATTAGCATTAGAGGTTTTAGAAAAGGAAGAAGGAGATTCTAGGGATTTTATTGGGAGGTTAATGGTAATAATAATATAAAAAGGACATTGTGGAGAAGATGAAAACTGTTCATGATTCGAGTGGAGAAGCTGGGCATTTGATGAGACTGTAGAAATTTATTTATTTTTTATTTTTTTTTTCTAAAAAAGCGTCATTAGTCATTATTCTTATTCAAGTGGTTGGTTATTCCAATTACAATTTATAGTTAGAATCATTATTCTATATAATTTCTCCATTACTACTGTCTTTACACTTACACAAACTCAACACACACATACATATAGTGTGTAGGTCAGCTAATTTTCCTTCATGCGAAGGAAAGATGACCAACTTGGCTTAACAAAAGCTAGCTTGTAATTACGGATGGTAATTTTCTCTTCACGGATATTTGATTCTTATTTTTATATTTTATTGAATTCAGTAATATTTATTTTGAATTTGAATTAATTATATATTATATATATTTTTATTTTTTAATATTTTATTTATATATAATTTATAATTTTTTTTTAATTTATAATTATTTCTTATATGAAATATAAATTATATTGCATGGATATTTAAAAAATATATAAATAAATATATAGTTTTAAAGAAAAATATAAAATATAAATAAATATTACCTTATCCAAATTGTCCCATTTTATTATATTACTTGATTTGATTCAAAGTGAGATATATATTTCTATTTTTAATTAAATCAAATTCAAATTTTACAAAACTTGCTCAAAATTCGAAAAATTACCATCTCTACTTGTAACTATTTGTATTTTCAAGTTCGAAGATGGCAAGTTTTTCATCCAATGATAAGTGAAAGCTTACATGCATGGTAAGCTACATGCATCAACTCATGATCAAATGGAAAATTGCCAAAAGACAACTCTCAATTGGCTAACTAAATGGTGGTTCCATTTAAAAATCAAAACATCTATAACAAATTTCCACTTTGATTTGAATATTTTTAATGTCACTGCAAAATATTTTTCCACATTTTCCATTAAATTTTTAAAGGGATTGCCTCAAATATGATATAAAATAATTGAGTTTCAAGTTCTTTATTTATCTAGAGATTTCTCTTCTTACATAGCAACTAATCACTTAGTTGAATTATCATAAGAAATAATTTCTGAGTCTATGGTAGGTTGATCAATATCATCAGTTTCTTATACCACAGCCAATGCACATGCAATATAATCTACATCAGCTAATCTCTGAAGTATTTTTTCTCTCTCTCTCATTAGTCTATATGCAACAACAAAATATTCCTCTTGTGGTAATTAGATGGGATGTTATATTTGATGAGTCTGTTATACTTTACTAGATAAAGGAATTTCTTGTTTTTTCTAACACGAGTGTGAAGAATTCAATTGATCATGTAGAAGTTGAGGTGAAGAATTTACCTTCAAAAATTGATGATATACAACAAGAATCAGTTCAATTGGTTACTCCTATTGAGATAGAAGAATTATCATAAGAGGACTATTCTAAATAAAAATAGGATTGAACTTATTAAACTCTAAATGTATCTCCAATAATGCATTTTATTTTAAAGATCATTTTTTTACATAAATAATATCTAATCAATTTTTAAATATGAATAGTGTAATTTTATTTTAATTTTAATGGACTATTTAATTAAATAGGTGAGATAATTAATAAATAGTTGTATGTGAAAGAATTAATAAATAATAAATATAAAAAATTATAAACTTTATTAATTAAATTTAAAATAAAAAGTAAGCTATTTTAAATTTAAATTGTAACGAATTCATTGGATTCTTAGTTTTTGTATTAATTTTTTTTTTTAATTCGAAACATATATTATAATGTAAAAAACAGAGACATGCGAGTAATTAATTAGCAAAATTAGGAGGGAGTAAGAAACACTTACGGCTCTCTCCCTGCATTCCAATTTCCAACCTGTCGCTGGCTCTGTCCGCATTCCCCTGTTTTTTCTTTCTCTGTCTCATCTCCCTTTTATATTCCAATCTCAAAATACTGAAAAGAGGCGGTCAATAACTATTAAGTAAAAACAGCCGCTATTCTTCTTCCATGGAAGATACAGCTGAGAACAACAACAACAACATGGAAGAGAGTTTGTTACTAAAAGAAAAAAAATACGAGAAAAGAGAAGAAGGGGATTCAATAAATTCCACTCTGAAATGGGCTGTGTTCATTCAAGAAGTGAAAAAATTGGGGTATATAGCAGGGCCTATGGTGACTGTGATTCTTTCTCAGTATCTATTCCAAGTAATTTCTATGATGATGGTAGGTCACCTTGGAGAACTTGCCCTTTCTAGCACCGCCATAGCCATTTCTCTCTCTGGTGTTACTGGTTTTAGTCTTCTTGTAAGTACATTCCTTTTTAATTAATTTCTTTATTTAATGTTCCAAGAAAAAAATGATTGTTATATGTTATCTATTTGGCTTATATGCAGAGTCCGTTTATAATATCAATCAATTTTCATTATTCTATACTAATCTTAATTTTAAATAATGGTGGGAAACTTAGGAGATAAGAAATTAGGCTGATTTTCTTTTTTTTTTTTTTTTTTTTTTTTTATGCACTCTTCTGTTTATGCTATTGTTTTTGTTCTTATTATTAGAGTTAAAGAATAATAACAAAATATATAACGGGTTATAAGTGGGTGGGTATTAGATTTATTATAAACTAATTAGTTTTTTATAAATAAGTTTTAATATTTATCCACTAAGTCCATATGTGTGTGAATACATGAGTTTTAACATAGTATTAAAACTAATTCTATATTTTTTTAGTTTTTGCTCTTCTGTCAGTCCAATAATCATGTGATATATGAATCTAAATCTGCTATATATTGTCTTAACCATCAGTCATATGTGTGTTAGTAGAATCATTTGTCCACTTTATAAGCCTACATATATGTGGATCCATGAACTTTAACACTTATCAAGAATACAAGTCATACTATATAGTTATTATTATTATTTTTTTTTTTAAATTTGTAGTTACTTATATTGGTTTCAGACTTTCAATAGTAATTTAGTGCTAGTAAAAAATGTTTCATCCTTTTCTTAAACCCCCTTTAGGTTTTAAGTTGAGTGGTTTGGCTAAAAAGTGAATAGGAAAGCTGTGGTAATTGAAATTAGAGAACTCTAAAATGAAATCGTGGACTTTTAGAAATCTCTTGATTTTTTTGCTTTTGGTTTGGAATAAAAGGGAATTGATTATGATATGTTACCAATATTTTCAGTGTTTAGTGGTCCTGGCATGTATAACACCAATAGATATTATTGGTTTGGCAACTTTCTTGTGTGTGTATATATATATATATAGTAATAACAACAATTCCTAAAGCTCCTTGATAGTACAATTTTTCACCTTAATAGGAACCCATCATTTTCTTTTAATGAATTTTCCAATTGTTAATTATTGGGCTTTGATAAGTGAAAATTCACTAAGGCGGAATGCGGCCTATGTAGGGATTGGAAGGAAGTAAATTATGTATAGCAGAAGTGAAAGCAGAGTCTAGCTCTCAAGTCATGATTAAAGTGATTCATAGTCAAAAGAGGCTTTTATCTTTTCTGCCATGTCTTTTGTATAAATTGCCAAAAAAGTCCGTATGTTATTATAACATTGATTGAACAAATTCATTAATTATTCAATAAATACCTTGGGAAGCAAAGTCTATCTATAATGCTTCAGCATTGGACTTGGTCGGATTTAATATTTGTCTTCTAGCTAGTAGGAAGTTTCACTGAAATATCTTTGACCTTTTCATGATGAGAAAATCATTATAGAAATAAGAATATAAAAATAAAATCCATCATATATACAAACGGGATAAATAAACTAATAAAATTGCTGTATATGGTCAATGGGTCATAGTTAATGGTTTAATGTTATTCAAGCAATAAAGGCTTGGATTGCTATTGCAAAGTTTAAATTTCGAATCCCCTAAGTGGGATGGGGAGACTATGAATCGTAGGAGTGTCACTTCTGTTGTGCAGGCCATTTAATAGAATGATGAACATGGGAAATAAAAAAAATAAAAAATAAAGAAAGAAAGAGATGGGTAGTTTGTAAACAAAAAGAAGAAAGAGATTATTGAATTGATTTTGTGTTAAGAATATGAATTTTAGTTTGGGATAATCTTCTAATTAACAAAATCTTGTGATTTGTTTGTACTACTCAGATGGGAATGGCAAGTGCATTGGAAACTCTCTGTGGACAAGCATATGGAGCAAAGCAATATGAAAAACTAGGAATTCAAACTCAAACTGCTATATTCTGTTTAATCTTAGCTTGCATCCCTCTTTCTATAATATGGATATTTATGGGAAAGATACTTGTTTTCATTGGCCAAGATCCCATAATTTCACATGAAGCTGGTAAATTTACAATGTGGCTTGTTCCTGCGCTCTTTGCCTACGCAGCGTTTCAACCACTTGTTCGGTACTTTCAAACACAAAGTTTGATCTTCCCCATGTTTCTAAGCTCTTGTGCAACTCTTTGTTTCCATGTACCTCTCTCATGGGTTTTAGTATTCAAGTCAGGACTAGAAAACCTTGGAGCAGCATTAGCAATCTGTATTTCGAACTGGTTGAATGTTATTTTTCTCGGATTATATATGAGATACTCCTCTGCCTGTGCTAAAACTCGCGTCCCAATTTCTATGGATTTATTCCATGGCATTGGTGAATTTTTCCGCTTTGCAATCCCTTCTGCAGTAATGATCTGGTAATTAATCTTTTTTCTCTTTGCTTCTCCTTGCAGAACAAGTATTGTATTCTTTAAGCAGGCATTGTAATTATAATCTTTTATACATTAATAATGTTGATGCTCATTGTAGCCTTGAATGGTGGTCATACGAGCTGCTTGTCTTGCTCTCTGGGCTCTTACCAAATCCAGAGCTTGAAACTTCAGTCCTATCTGTCTGGTATGCTTTCATTTTGCATCAAGTTATTTTGAGCAATCAGATAATGTAGAAAATTCAATTTGAATTTCTGCTAATTTATTATTTGCTTTCCTTCAGTCTCACAACTATTTCTACGCTTTATGCAATACCATATGGATTTGGTGCAGCAGCAAGGTCAGGCTCTACAGTAATTTACATATATACATATGCACATAGATACCTTTTGGTTTAAAAAATGTTCCATGTAGTGATTAATTATACCAAATAGTGCAATACTGATGCATGTGTCAGTCTAGGAAGATGAGAAAGTGAAAAGTATTGTTTGGAAAAGTGAGAAAATGTTCATCACATGTATTAGCGCGACACTATTTGGTATAATTAGTCACTGTTCCGAGCAATTCTCCTTATTTTTGATGTATGATGTAGACTGTGGATTCATCTACAGTCGGATGGTAGAGCATTAACCTTGAGAACTTGAGGTCCTGGGTTGGTGGGAATTGTTGAATGTATAGGTGTATGTTGTTGACTTTGCTATTGCAAATGTCATTGAATTTTGTCCATTGTATACTAGTGTGTAAATTGGAAATTATATCTAGTGACAAAAAAAAAATGTATGATGTAGATTATCCTTTTTTTTTTTTTTCTTTTTTCTTGTTTTGTAGCACTAGAGTCTCAAATGAATTAGGAGCAGGAAACCCACGAGCAGCACGTATAGCTGTTTATGCTGTGCTGTTTCTTGCAATTGTGGAGACAAGCATAGTAAGCGGTACCCTCTTCGCTGCCCGCAGCATTTTTGGTTACACTTTCAGCAATGAAAAGGAAGTAGTGGATTATGTAACGACCATGGCTCCTCTGGTTTGTTTGTCAGTTATATTGGACAGCTTACAAGGAGTGCTTTCAGGTTAGACTCGTTGAACTTTTCTGTCAATACATATATGCATATTTTCTGTTCTAAATAAGTTTTGTGTGAGTCTATGTATAACTTGACTTCAACTTATTTTAGGAGTTGCAAGAGGGTGTGGATGGCAGCATATAGGGGCTTATATCAACCTTGGTGCTTTCTATCTTTGTGGGATACCAGTTGCTGCCATATTGGGTTTCTGGGTGAAGTTAAGAGGCAAAGGCCTTTGGATTGGAATACAAGCTGGTGCATTTACACAAACAATTCTACTTGCTACTGTTACAAGTTGCATAAATTGGGAAAAACAGGTAATAATTGCTTGCTTTTGGAAGCTGAAAGAATTTTGGTTCCTTTCTTCTTCTTTTTTTGAAAAATTAGGTTCCGACTAAGGTTTCAACCTGCACTCTCATAACAGTAGAGACTTCAGTATTACCAGTCAAAGTGCATTGGTAGAATTTTTTTTCTTATTCGTTATGTTTCTTAAAGCTTTTTCCAACTTTGTGTGATGTATTGCAGGCAAGCAAAGCAAGGGAAAGGATATTTGAAGGAAGAGCATTGACAGTGGAATAATGTAATCACAAGATGGCTGTTGAGCTAATTGTGTCAGGCATTAAAAAAAAGAAGGATTTCTATCGCCGCACTCAAGCTCTCTCTGTTCTCCTATTCGATGCCCAGATCTGGGCTATTGCCCGCCATTTTTGGCCCGTGTCCGCCCTTAAACTTATGTTTTTATACTAAATAGTCACTAGATCAATACCTTTTCTCTGTTTTCTTCTCTCTTGTTTTTTATTTTCTTTTATTTTAGCCTTTATGATTTATGCAATCTGTATATGAGCCTTTTTATGCTTGATGAGAAAGATTATCTTGATTCTGTTTATTCGGTGATTAAAAAGATTTTAAGGGGCATTTTTTTTTTTCTCTGATGATCAAGTGAATTTAATAGTAATTATTTTTATAACTATTCAGATGAGTTTATTAATTATTAATAAAATTTATTTGAAGTTTAGCTTGGTATATTCTAAATTTAAAATTAAGATCTATTTTTTTTTTTTTTCACCATAGATTGGGTGATTTATATTTGTTTTAGATATGATTTTGTCTTTTATATTGAAGTTTTGCTATTTAAAAATATACTGAAAGAGTGTGATTTTTTTTTATTTTTTTTTTGCTATCTGTATTATTCTTTTGTATTTCTTTTTCTATTTAATATAAGTTTTACTTTTTTCTTAAAAAAAAAAATTGTATCAGCCATTGATGTGATTTACCAAATTTGATTATTGGTGAACTAATATTTTACTCAAGAGTTGTAATGGAGAGTCACGTTGCTTACATCAAATAACATTAATTTCGCTGATAGTCATTGAAATGATCACCAATAGATCAATGATACATTTATGTATTTTTTTTCTAAGTTCAAGAGAGAGAGCAATGTGGGGCTCCATTGTTCAATTCTCAAAACTGTCATTATAATAAGGGAATTTTCAAATAAAAAATATTTTATTTTTACTATTAAATTTTTTTTTTCAAAAATATTATATATTTAAAAATATTTTTTTAAAAAATATTATATATTTAAAAATATTTTTTCAAAAATATATATACTAAACATATATTAAAAATATATTTTATATATATACCAAACATATATCAAAAAATAAAAAAAAAATCATAAAATTGAAAAAAAAATATATTTATGTAATATTTTTTTTAATAAATAAAATTTATATAAATTAATATTTGATAAATTAATAACTTTTATTATATAATAATTTTTAACAGTTAAAATTTAAATTAATAAATTAAATTAATAAAAATTATAAATTTCAATAATATTAATTTATAAAGATTTTGCTGTATATAACCGGTTTGTAATCGAGATGCTGAGAGATCTTCTACCGCATATAATAATACCAATATGAGTAAATAATTTATAATATTATATTAACTTACAATAGCCAATATGAGTTAATAATTTGTAAGTAATTAATTATATGATATGAGAATATCATGATTTTTGTATTTTTATTTTTTAGTTATTATTATGATTTATTTGAACTATCATATTAATTGCATTATATTTATATAATTAGGTGGAAAGATTGTTGATATATCCTTCTTATTTTTTTTATATAAAATAATTAAAATTATTGATATGTGTTAATATTACTTAAAATAGTGTAAAAATTTGTATTTATTAGAACAATAATTATTATCTTATATGATTATTAGTAAAATCATATATTTATTATTATCTTTTCATTTTATCTTACATAAAATAAAATTATTATATCACATTAAATTCAAAAATAGTGTATGAATGAACTTAAATAAAAAATTTAAAATTCAAAATATCATTGTAAACTCTCTTTTTCTCTCTCTAATTTTTAGTATTATAATAAAAAAATTTAAAATAAAAGTGTACTCTGCAATAATCAAGAAGATGGAACTTTTTAGGGTCAAAGTGCCAATTAGTTTGCCTAGTGATGCGCGAGTTTACCACTGTTTAAACCTTCATCAATAATAAGATAGCTTACTAAGGATAGGTTCCCTTCAGTGTAACAACTATTACATGTTACTAATAACTATTTGCTTGATAATTAATAATTATAATTTAATAGTTAATAATTATAAATATTTATAAAATTATTATTAATTATTATTATTATATTTAATGATCATTAATGATAAATATTAATATTTATTTTTTATTTAAATATTATTTTTAAAAAATAATTTAAATTTTTTAATTAAAAAAGTAGTAATTTTTTAAAAAAGTTTTAATTTGAAACTTTTATAAATAATAACTATTTGACTACTTAATAGCTATTATTTGTAACCAGATGTTATGATACAACTATTAAAAATAGAAAAATTAACAATTGCATTAAAAAGTAAAACCAAACACTCATATAGTGAATATTTAATAAAAATATTTTATGCAGTTATTAGTTTTTTTATTTTTAACAACTGTATTCTTATGTTTAGTTACTGACAATTATTAGCTGTCTGATAATAGTTAAATAATTAAAAAATGACTATTTATAAAAGTTCTAATTTGAAACTTAAAAAAAAAGTTTATACTTATTGAAGTGAAAAAGATCATTTTTTTTAAATAATATTTAAATAAAAATATAAATATTATCCTTAATGATTATTAAATGTAGTAATAGCTAACAACTAATAATAATTTTACCAAATACTTGTAATAATTAGTTATTAAGTAACGGCTACCAACTATCAGCTATCAAACAGTTACCAACTATCAGTTATCAATTATCAGTTATAAATTAATAATTATCAACAACAACTAACAATTGTTACGAAAAAATTAAATCAAACGGATACGTAGACCATAGATTGACGCAAAAAGCACTTTTTTCTTGTGGCTTTCTACATTATGCACCTGTCAGAACAAAATTATTTTGGCAAAATCCTATCCCATGCACCTAACTCACGATATATATTAGGATTAATTATAATTTCTTCCATGTAAAATGATCTGATATATTAAATCTCTCTTGATTTTTTAAAAATACACTAACTCCTTTTTGATAAATGTCATAATATATTACTAGACACTTCCGTTCAATTTTATCATTAGTCAATCCTTAGTCAACCCTATAAGGCTAGTAAAGAGATAAAAATGTTCATACCCTTTATTTTTAATTAATTACATTTTATTTTTTGCTTTAAAAAAAAATTTAAGGTTAAAAAATTTATTTTCATATTTTTGACAAAATTTAAAATAAAAAATAAACAACAATATTTTTAAAAAAATATTTTTTTGTTATTTTTTATTTTAAAAATAATTTAAGAAGAAATTAAATTATTTCTTATTAAATTTTTTAATATAAATAAAAAAATTCATTTTCATATTTTTGACAAATTTAAAAATAAAAAGTTAAAAAATATTTTTATTTTTTATTTGTTATTTTTTTAAAAATAAAATAAAAATATTTTTTAAATATTTTTTTTAAAAAAATTATTTTCAAATTTGTGAAAAGTATGAAAATATATTTTTTAATCCTAAAAAAAATTAAAGGAAAAATAAAATATAATTAATTAAAATTAAAAAGTAAGGGTATTTTTATTTTTTTATTATCTTTGTAAGGTTGACTAACAGTTGATTAACGATAAATTTAAACGAAAGAGTCTAGTAGTATATTATGACATTCGTCAAGGAGAGTTAATTTATTTTTGAAAGGTCAAAAAGAACTTAGTGTATTGGATATTGTACATGAGGAAATAATTAACCCTATATATTATATAGTCTGTTTGTCCCTATATATATGTAATACAAATCAAATATTTCAAAGCAGTAGCACTGTCATTAATGCTTATAAAATAAAATTATTTTTAATTTTACAAAAATAAAATTATTTTTATTTTTGGACTACTCAAATATTAATTTTAATTTTCCTAATTCTGATTTATGACAATTGTTCAATTAAAGGAAAAGACGATGCTCATACAAAACTAGATCAAATGATAATTCAAACTAAACAACATATATTGGGTTCTTCATATTTGGGTGGAAGTATTAAAAAAAATTAAACAATATATATTAAATAGAGATAATTATAAATTTAGTGTTTGCATTTTTCAAAATTTTATATTTTAGTGTATGAATTAAAATTTTCTATAATCAGTGTCTGAACGGCTAAAAATATATCAAAATGATGGAAAAAACTTACTTGGGTGTTATGTATGCATTGTAGTACCTATTTTTATGACAAATCATATTGCCAAGTTAGCTACCCAATGTGAAATGACTAAAATAACCTCATTCTCATCTCCTTCTCTTTTTCCATCTCCAAAATCCTAAAACAAATTCTCTTTTCTTCTTTTTTTTCATCTGTACAATACTCAAAATTACTCCCTAAACAAAGAGAAAATGGAAACGAACTATTGTTTAAAATGAGCAATTAAATTATATATATAGATTTTTATATGACTAACATAGACTAAAAGTAAAAAACAAACGAACTATTGTTTAAAACAAGTTCTACTTCTCCCTATATCTAGGATATCAAGCTGTAAATTATATTTATAGGTGCTTTATCATGAATTTTAATTTAATGATATTATGGTATTTCTAGGGCAGTGAAATTGCTAATTAAAACTTGTCCATGGTAAGCAGTTAACCCGATTACTTGGGTTGACAGAAATCCGCTTAAAGATTAGGTTGGAAGTGACACGAACTGGAATACCAAGTCGAAATTCAAATTGAACACTATGGATGTGATTGGGAAATTTGATTTTTTCTTTTCCATGATCTAGTGTATCCGAACCCAATCAGAGTATATCTGATCAGTTTTGAGCTAAGTTTAGACTCTGTGTAAGAATCTAATTGGACTTATTCAGACTAGTAACATGCTTTTAAATTCTAAACACATTTTCAATGCTATTCTTTATTTTAAAGAATATTTTTTAGATATATTAATTTATTTTTAAATAAGAAGACTGTAAATTTATTTTAATTTTAATAAACTCGTTAATTAAATAGGTGAGAAACTTAATATATACTTTTTTCGTGCCTAAAATAATAATTTTTTTTTTATTTCTAATTATAATCTAATTTCTTATTTAAAAATATAATTAATTTATTAATTTCCTAATATACCCCATTTAATACTCATTGTTATTAACAAACATAAATTACTACGAGCATTATTATTGATTAAGAAATGAAAGCCCGACTATAATTAATCTTTGAAAAATAAATAGAAGACTAACTATATGTTAATTGTGTTAATTAAGAATTAAAAAATTATTATTTAAAAAAAATGTTAATTAAACTCATATTTCTATCGAATTGACATATATTAGACAAAACCTAAATAAAATTTACAACTTTAACTAAATTAACTAACTATTATTAATTTGCATGAAAAAATAAATTGGATTTTCTTTCACAAACCGAGGAAATTGTAATATTTGAGGAAATTAATTAATAGCACACATAAAAAATTGTAAAATTATTAGTTAAACTTAAAAAGTAAAATAAACTCTCTAGCTATTATAAATTTAAAATAGAGTTAATTACTATTTTCCCCCCAAAAAATGACCAAATATATTAAATTTTTCATAATTTTTTAAAAATACACTAACTCCCTCCTGACAAATATCATAATATATTACTAGACTATTGCGTTCAATTTTGTCATTAGTTAATTCTTAATCAACTTTATAAGAGGACAAATGTCATAAAATATTATTAGACCATTCCGTTCAATTTTATCATTAGTTAATCCTTAGTCAACTCTATAAGGATAGTAAAAAGATATAAATGCTTTTATCCTTTATTTTTAATTAATTACATTTTATTTTTGCTTTAAAAATTTTTTTAAGGTTAAAAAATTTATTTTCATTTTTTTGATAAATTTTAAAATAAAAAATTAACAAAAATATTTTTAAAAAATATTTTTTATTTTTTATTTTAAAAAATAATTTAAGAAGAAATTAAATTATTCCTTCTTAAATTTTTTAATACAAATAAAAAATTTATTTTTATATTTTTGATAAATTTAAAAATAAAAAGTAAAAAATATTTTTATTTTTTATTTTCAAATTTTTATTTTTTAAAAATAAAATAAAAATATTTTTATTTTTAAATTTGTCAAAAGTATAAAAATATATTTTTTAACCTTAAGAAAAAAAATTTAAAGTAAAAATAAAATATAATTAATTAAAATTAAAGAGTAAGAACATTTTTATCTTTTTACTGCTCTTAAATTAACGATAAAATTGGACGGAAGAATCTGATAATATATTATGACATTCGTTAGAGGGAAGTTAATATATTTTTGAAAGGTGAAGGAAAACTTAATGTATTGAGTCATTTTACGGGGAGAAATAATAATTAACCCTTTAAAATAATAAAAAGTTCATTAAATTTTTATTATATTCCACAGTTATTAATTTAATTAAAATAATAATTTTTATTTTATATTTTTCACAAATACTTTTCATTTATATTAATAAATAATTATTTTAAAAATAATTATTATTTAATTATTTAATATTAATTTTACAAACCAATAAAATTTTTTATTATTAATAAAATTTCATTTAATATTAAATCTCATCACATATAAAATTTTAATTTTCAAATCTCAAAATTTCATTAAAATTTTTATGTTTAGAAAAGTCATATAAAATTAATAGGCTAATAAATTTAATGTTTTATCATTTTCTAGTCAAATATTCATATTTTTAGTCAATTCAAATCTTCTGTCTCATTTCATGTTTCATCTCTTATTTTATATATTTTTTTATTTGTCATATTATTTATGAAAAAATGTGACTGCCAACACACTTTAAAAAAAAATTACTTGGCACATAAAAAAAATACATAAGATAAGAGATGAGATATTAAATCAAACAAAAAATTTAAATTAATTTATAGCATACATATCTTTTAGTCCAATAAAATTAATTAATTATTTACTAATAAAAATATTATATGATAAAATATTAAATAATTAACGTATCAAATACCCTTTAAAAAAATATATATATATTCTCAGAAGGATGAAAAAAGTGTATTAATTTTTTTTTGACGGAAGTAGTATTTTATTATATTAATTTTATATCATAGAGAATTTGAAACGCATATAAAAAACAGAGAAATGTAATAAAATTAGGAGGGAGTAACAAACGCTCACGGCTCTCTCCCCGCGTTCCAATTTCCAACCCATTGCTCGGTTGTTTCTGTCTCTCCTTTATATTCCAATCTCAAAATACTGAAAAGATGCGGCCAAGAACTAATAAGTAAAAACAGCACCTATTCTTCTTCCATGGAAGATACAGCTGAGAACAAGAACAACAACATGGAAGAGCGTTTGTTACTAAAAGAAAAAAAATACGAGAAAAGAGAAGGAGATTCATTAAATTCCACTCCAAAATGGGATGTGTTCATTCAAGAAGTGAAAAAATTGGGATGTATAGCAGGACCTATGGTGGCTGTGGTTCTTTCTCAGTATCTTCTACAAGTAATTTCTATGATGATGGTAGGTCACCTTGGTGAACTTGCCCTTTCTAGCACTGCCATAGCCATTTCTCTCTCTACTGTTACTGGGTTTAGCTTTCTTGTAAGTACATTCCTTTTTAATTTCTTATTTAATTTTCCAAAAAAAAAAGGATTGTTTTATGTTATGTGATATTGGCTTATATGCAGAGTCTGTTTACAATACCAGTAAGTTTTCATTATTCTATACTAATCTTAACTTTAACCAATGATGGGAATTTGAGGATATAAGAAATTAGGCTGATTTCCTTTGTTTTTTTATGCACTTTCTTCTGTTTTATGCTATTGTTTCTCTTCTTATCAAGAATATAAGTCATACTATATAGTTAATTGTTATTATTATTATTGTTTTAAAATCTGTAGTTACTTGTATTGGTTTCAGATTTTCAGTACAATTTAGTGCTAGTAAAAATATTTCATCCTTTTCTTAAACCCTCTTTAGGTTTTAAGTTGAGTGGTTTGGCTAAAAAGTGAATGGAATTGGAATTAGAAAACTCTTAAATGAAATGATGGACTCTTAGAAATCTCTTGATTTTTTTGGTTTTTGCTTTGGAATAAAGGGGAATTGATTATGATATTTTACCAATATTTCCAAGTAGTTCTGGCACGCGTATCTCCAATATATATTTTGGTTGGCAACTTTCTTGACTATATATATATATATATATAACAATTCCTAAAGCTCCTTTACTGTACAATTTTTCACGTTAATTGGAACCCATCATTTTCTTCTCATGAATTTTCCATTTGAAAATTGTTGGGCTTTGATAAGTGAAAATTCACTATGGAATATAGCCTATATAGGGATTGGAAGGAAGTAAATTATGTATAGCAGAAATGAAATCAGAGTCTAGCTCTCAAGTCATGTTTACAGTGATTCATAGTCAAAATAGGCTTTTATCTTTTCGGACATGTCATAAAATATTGTGCCATTGATTGAACAAACTCATTAATTATTCAATAAATATCTTGGGAAGCAAGTCTATCATGCTTCAGCATTGGACTTGGTCAGATTTAATGTTTGTCTTCTAGCTAGTAGGAAGTTTCACTGAAATATATTTGTTCTTTTCATGATGAGAAAATCACTGTGGAAATAAGGAAATAAAAATAAAATCCATCATATATACAATGGGATAATAAACTAATAAAATTGCAATATATGATCAATAATGTCCATAGTTAATTGTTTAATGTTATTCAAGCAAAGGGCTTGGATTGCTATTGGAAAGTTTTAATTTCAAATCCCCTTAGTGGATGGGGACATTATGAAACGTAGGAGAGTTACTTATGTTGTCTAGGCCATTTAATAGAATGATGTATTCGTAAGACTAAAAAAAAGAAAGAAAGAAATTGTTAGTTTGTAAACAAAAAGAAGAAACCGATTATGGAATTGATTTTGTGTTAATAATATGAATTTTAGTTTTTCTTTTTATTTGTTTGTGCTACCCAGACTGGCTTGGCAAGTGCATTGGAAACTCTCTGTGGACAAGCATATGGAGCTAAGCAATATGAAAAACTAGGAATTCAAGCTCAAACTGCTATATTCTGTTTAATCTTAGTTTGCATCCCTCTTTCTATAATATGGATATTTATGGGAAAGATACTTGTTTTCATCGGCCAAGATCCTATAATTTCACATGAAGCTGGGAAATTTACAATGTGTCTTGTTCCTGCGCTCTTTGCCTGTGCATTTTTTCAACCACTTGTTCGGTACTTTCAGACACAAAGTTTGATCTTCCCCATGTTCCTAAGCTCTTGTGCAATTCTTTGTTTCCATATACCTCTCTCATGGGTTTTAGTATTCAAGTCAGGACTTGAAAATCTTGGAGCAGCATTAGCAATCTGTATTTCAAACTGGCTGAATGTAATTTTTCTCGTATTATACATGAAATACTCTTCTGCCTGTGCTAAAACTCGCGTCCCAGTTTCTATGGAGTTATTCCATGGCATTGGTGAATTTTTTCGCTTTGCTATCCCTTCTGCAGTAATGGTCTGGTAATTAATCTTTTTCCTCTATGCTTCTCCTTGCAGAACAAGTATTGTGTTATTTAAGCTTGCATTGTAATTATAATCTTTTATACATTAATAATGTTGATGCTCACTGTAGCCTTGAATGGTGGTCATTTGAGCTGCTTGTCTTGCTCTCTGGGCTCTTGCCAAATCCAGAGCTTGAAACTTCAGTCCTATCTGTCTGGTATGCTTTCATTTCGGATAAAGTTACTTTGACCAATAAGATAGCATAGAAAATTCAATTTGAGTTTCTGCTAATTTATTATTTGCTTTTCTGCAGTCTCACAACTATTTCTACACTTTATGCAATACCATATGGATTTGGTGCAGCTGCAAGGTCTGGCTCTGTAGTAATTTACATATATACATATGCACATAGATACCTTTCGGTTCAAAAAATGATCAATATAGTGATTAATTATACCAAATAGTGTAACACTAATGCATGTGTCAGTCTAGGCAGATGAGACAGTAAAAAGTATTGTTTGAAAAAAATGAGAAAATGTTCATCACATGTATTAGCGCGACACTATTTGGTATAATTAGTCACTATTCCTAGCAATATTCCTTATTAATTTGTAATGTTTGATGTAGATTGCAGATTAGGCAAAACACTAAAAGATGTACGAGGGGATAATATTAGTTGTTGAAGGAGAAGTGATTAATGTAGTTAGTATTTATCCTCCACATATTGGATTAGATAATGAGAGCAACCAAAAATTTTAGGAGGATATGAATGGCCTTTTGCATATACCATATAATCTAAATGGAAATATTGGAAGTGATTGGCAAGGTTATGAGAAGGTGTATGGGGGTTTTGGCTATGGTATGAAAAATCAGGAGGAAATAAGTATTATTGATTTTGCTCTGTTTTATGATCTAATCCTAACAAATATCCACTTTATAAAAAGGAAATCTTATCTAATGACTTTTAAAAGTGAGCAAAATAAAAGTTAAATTGATTACCTTCTCACAAAAAAATAGATCGGGCCATATACAAAAATTGTGTGATTTTGGGAGAGACTTTAATTTTGAAATTAAGGTTAAGTTGAGTGATGTAGATTGTGAATTCATCCACAGTTTGATGGTAGAGCATTAACCTTGGTCCCAGATTCGATACCCACAAATAGTGGGAATTTTTGAATTTGTAAATGTGTAGGTGTATTATTGACTTTGTGGTTGCTATACTAGTGTGTGAATTGGAAATTTTACCTATTGACAAAAAAAAATATATGATGTAGATTATCTTTTTTATTTTCTTTTTTCTTGTTTTGTAGCACTAGAGTCTCAAATGAATTAGGAGCAGGAAACCCACAAGCAGCACGTATAGCTGTTTATGCTGTGCTGTTTCTTGCAATTGTGGAGACAAGTATAGTAAGCGGTACCCTCTTTGCTACTCGCAGCGTCTTTGGTTACACTTTCAGTAATGAAAAAGAAGTAGTAGATTATGTGACGACCATGGCTCCTCTGGTTTGTTTGTCAGTTATATTAGACAGCTTCCAAGGAGTGCTTTCAGGTTAGACTCCTTAATCTTTTCTGTCAATACATATATGCATATTTTCTGTTCTAAATAAGTTTTGTGCCAATCTATGTACAACATAACTACAACTTATTTTAGGAGTTGCAAGAGGGTGTGGATGGCAGCATATAGGGGCTTACATCAACCTTGGGGCTTTCTATCTTTGTGGGATACCAGTTGCAGCCACATTGGGTTTTTGGGTGAAGTTAAGAGGCAAAGGCCTTTGGATTGGAATACAAGCTGGTGCATTTACACAAACAATTCTACTTGCTACTGTTACAGGTTGCACTAATTGGGAAAAACAGGTATTAATTGCATGCTTTGGATGCTGTAAGAATTTTGGTTCTATTTTTTTTTTAATTAGGTTCCAACTTGGGTTTCAACCTGCACTCTCATAGCCGTAGAGACTTCAGTATTACCGGGTCAAAGTGCACTGGTAGAATTTTGGTCTTATTTGTTATGCTTTATTAAAGTTTTTTCCAACTTTGCGTATGTGATATATTGCAGGCAAGAAAGGCAAGGGAAAGGATTTTTGAAGGAAGATCATTGACAGTAGATTAATATAAAACACGAGATGGCTATTGAGCTTAATTATATCAGGCAATGATGTGATTGACCAATTATGATTATTGGTGAACTAATATTTTACTCAGTTGTAATAGAGAGTCATGTTGCCTAGATCAAATAACATTAATTTCACTGATATTCATTGAAATAATCACCAATAGATCAATGGTACAATATATATATATTTTTTTTAGTTCAAGAGAAAAGCAACGAGGGGCTCAATTGTATGATCTTTACTACTTTATTGTCACCCTCGTAGCTGCCTGAGCTAGACCAGCTCGTTTAAAACTACTTCTATGTACTTGTTTGGAATTTTAGTTAGACAGCTTTTGAGAAACTGTGTTTAAAGAATTTAGAGTTCAGCAAACTATATATGATTTTGAAACTTTTTTTAGTTTTCTACCAAATATGATTTACTAAAAGCAACGAAAAAAAATTTAAAAATAAAGTAGAAGCGCAAATTCAAAAAACAAGTTTAATTTTATGCTAAAAAAGTTTTTCTTTTTCAAGTATTTGGGAGAATTAATTTTAAATCTATTGTTTAGAAAAATATGAATTTATTAGAATATCGCTAGCTATGTATTGATGTATACTTAAAAAATTATTATAAGTAAGGTGTGCATTAATGGTTTATAATTAATGGTTTATAATCAAAATTAAAGTGAATATATAAAATTCAAATCTATTTATTTGAAATTTTATATTATTTCTGTAAACTTATTTGTTTTTTTATAATTTATTTTAAATCACTAAATGAAAAATAAATTAAGATTATACCAAAAAGTAAAAAAAATTAAAAGTCATAAATACAACTAATTTTATTCCATAATATATTAAAATCTATTTGAATCACTATGCATGAGTATCAATACGAATATTTAAATTTTTTCCTATTTTCATAAAATTAATTAGTCTTTTTTTATTTTATTTTATTTAAAGCAAAATAAAAGTATTACATGTGAAAATAACAAATTATTATAATTCATTAGTTTTAATAATGACTATATTTAATTAATTAATGATAAATTAAAAGTTCCACTTTTTCATTAACACAAGTATGATTTGTAATTTTTAATAATTATGAGTGAAATTGGGGAAATGTATCTATTTAATTATAAGCATAAAGAGAAATAGTCTTATTCTATATGCAATTAGCATGACTATATTCAAATTTCTGCAATGATGCAAAATAGAATATATTACAGTAAACATCAATTGAAGAATATACCTTTATTTGAATGAAAAATAAATTAAAAAAAAAAGTGAATAGATTTGCACAAAGAAAATAAAATAATAATAAAAGATACCCAAGATTTGATTGTGGAGATTAATTTACAATTTTAATATTGAGAATCATTAGCATTTAGCTAATTACATCATTTGTCAACATTGGTCACAAACAAAATGAAGTGAGTTGTCATTTGTCATAGTCATAATAATTCATAAAGGTTAATTATGGTACTAAAGCAAAGAATAATAAATGTTTATTTTTAATCAATTTTAAGATGCAGACAATCTTTAAATTAAAAGCTAATAACCACTTGCAATTTAATGGAAACAACTTGATTACTTATTTGATATAAGGCCAAAACAGTTTCTATCAAACTTAATTAGATAGTAGATATATATTCTAACTTTTGTCATTTGTTAAAAAAAAAAAAATAGTATTGATAATTAAGATTGAAATTAAATACTGATTAATCATATGATATCTTTTATTATTATTTTAGCTGACCATATATAATAAAATTGATCCATATATTTTTTTATATTAATATTACAAATTAGCAAAATTGTATTAAAATGTTCTAAAAAAAATATAAGTTGAATAAAAAATATGAGCAAAAACTGTGCTTACAACTAATTTATAATAAATTTAATGGTTTAAAATATCTCAAATTTTATAACATTTTGTAATTTTATTCTAATTTTTTTTAATGGAATTCCAATTTTTTTATTTATTATGGACTAAATTGTTATTAGTGGAAGAAGAGAGAATTAATTAAGGACATTATTACATAAAATGAACAAAATTAATTAATTTTTTGTTTTATTTATTCATATCTAGTTCTCTATATAATTGAATTTTATAAAATTTTTAAATACTACAAAACATATAAATAAATATATTTATTCATTTCTAAAAATTATATTTTATATTCATATACTAGAATATATTTTTAATAAATAATATAATATTTGATGCTACATCATTTTAGATAATATTTTCTCACATTTCATTGTAAATACATGTCAGAATTTTAACCTAAAGCATATAATTAATTTGCTAGATACTGATTTTACATGTGCTATTTACATACGACAATTAGAAAAAAAAAAATCCAAGAAAGGCCACACTTTGGCTTTTGTTTTTACAAGCCTAAAGCTTGGATTAAAATAATCTCAAATTTGAATTATTCTCTCCTTCTTTATATACATATAATTTTCAAGAGATGTGAGATTACAAGATAGAGCTCATTGAATTACTAATTTATTGATATAAATACTAAAAAAAATAGCGAAGTAAGATCAAAATTGAAGCGTTTAGAGGTGTTGTGTGTTTAATTTTGAAGTCATCAGTTTGATATATGACACATTTATAATTAAAATGCTGAGGCGAATATGAGTAAATAATTTGTAATATTAAGGGTTTTGCGTAGGAATGACAATTTTAATCTCATCTGCGAATATCTGATTCGATATGAATGAAGCAGATAATATCTGATTCATTTATAAATGGGACGAGATAATTTTTTTATTTTATATCTATGACGGGTTTGGGTCGAGTTTGGATAATGATAATATCTGTCTTAAACCCGATCTGATTATATGTATTATATATATTTTTATTTTTTAATAATTTATTCATATATAATTTATATATTTTTTAATTTATAATTTTTTTATGTAAAATATAAATTATATTGTATGAATATTTTTTAAAAAATATAAATAAATATATATATTTAAAAAATAAAAAAATATATAAACGAGTATATCTGATCTGACCCGACTCATTACTCGCATGCCTTTTTTGTTAAACCGATCAAGTTCGAGTTTTGCAAAATGAGTCCAAAATTCGATATGTTACTATCCCTAATTTCGCGTGATGAGTAATATATTTTTTTTATGAGACATCATATTTATTTTTAGTAGGTCGCACTTTTAATTATTGAGGGAAGAATTCAAACCCAATAACTTCCCCGATAAATTTAAGTCCGATCTTAAGTGGTTAACAATTTGTAAGTAATTATATATTAACTAAAAAAATAATATAAATATATTATAAATACTAATATTTTTAGAATATGACCGATAAAAAAATCTGTAAAGGCAGAGAGTTAAAGATTCGAATGGAGTAGAATCGATTAAATCGAAAAAATCGGTATATATATATGTATATATAATTTGCATTATAACTAAATCAAGAATTTATATAAAGTCATATTTATTATGGTGTTAATCCAATCACATTAAATCAAAAGTTATATATATATATAGTAAACTATGAATATTCACTTGTTCAAACATCTACTCAAGTAATAGAGTAACATGCAATAGGGTCATGATTTTAAAGTTGAGTAGGTTTTGAAATCGGGTAAAATTAAAACGAAACTATTGAAATTCTCTTAATTTTTTTTAATTCAAAACGGCGACGTTTTTACTTAAAAAAACGACGTCGTTTTTATCAAAAATTGAAAAAAAAAGGCTGACTAAAAAAAAATCAGTTCAGTTCGATCGATTCACTGATTTTTTATTCGATTCTTCGGGAATGGGTAAAAGAAACTGATCGATCTTATTCTTAATTCAATTTCTAATTTTGCTGTTTGACCGATCGATTCGGTCCGGTTTTAATAACCATGATAAATACCAATGAATTGACTAATTCTCTTTTATTTCATTATCCTTGAGACGAGTGAGTGATAGGCAGTTAGAAACTAAGAATCCATGAAACACTCGGAGAAGAATATGGAAGAGAGTTTACTGTCAGAAAA
>CANXYC012154125.1:0-20011 GCA_948193065.1 Aleurites moluccanus | reverse complement strand
CCCCGCCCCCCGCACCCACAGCGCGCTCCCCACCCCCTCTCGCGCCCCCCCCCCCCCCCACCGCCACAGCACAAAAAAATATCCCAACACCAAACGCTTATATATATATATATATATATATATATATATATATATATATATATATAATACAATAATAAGAATAATGGCTACCTCCGTCTAAACAACTACCCTAACCACCCAATCCCCACTTTTTCCCCATCAGCGAAACCAGTTAGATTTCAGTTGCCCTTCTTAATTGCAAATGTGAAATTAGTAACAATGATATACAAACATGGCATCTACAGATAGAAAGAGGGACATAAGATATTTTGACCTTCGAACAAAAATTTCTATTAATTACAATAAAAACTGTGTCTCATTTTTAAAGCTTCAGCATCTTCCCCGGAACACAAAAAACTGACCAAAAGCAAAAAAATTATAAAATGAACCAAACCAAACCAAAAAAAAAAAAAGAAAAAAAAAACTCTGCCTTTATGACATGAAGGAATCCACACTCATACAAAAATGATACCTTTTTTCATCCTTTTACTTTTGATCTCTTAGATGTGTAAGACCACTGCAGTAGAATATAATAGCAACTTTAATTGTTAAGGACAGGAAGGGGGAAAAAGGAAAAGGGCACTCTATGACAGATGACAGAAAGAACACAGTTGAAATGTTGCCAATGCAGCTGAACAAATTTCATTTCCACTCATACTGGATTACTCAAATTGTCCTTTGCTTCTCAAACATAGAAGACCAAAAGACCCCATTTTCTCTATGAGCAACCAACCACATAAAAGCACACTTTTCGGTTGAAGCACAGAACAACTATCGATATTTTAAAACTTCACATTCATTCATTTCCTCCTCATCACAGATGAAAACTTCTCTCTCTCTCACATACACACACACACAATCAAATTTTGATTCTCAGCGAGTCAATTGTTACTCTGATTCTAATTGTTTTAGGGCAACTTTTCATGTAATAATCACACCAAGCATTAATTACTCTGAGCTTTTTGTTATTTGAGTTTGGTTGCCATTCCACTTTTGCTCTTTTATTTTAAATTTTTTTATACAAATTTAGGGAAGATGAGGTAATAATTGTCTGACATTTTATGAGCCCAGTTATATTAGTGCAAACCTATGTAATTGGTGGTGCAAAAGCCAGGAACAAGTTCACCACACTAATGGGGGACTAAGTTATTTAAATAATGGAAATTTTGTTTGTTCAAATGAGAAAATAAGCTCTGAATAGGTTCAAAGCACATATTTGAAATTTTTTGAAAACTGGAAATAATGTACACATGTTCTTTCTAATGGTGCTGATGCAGATATTGTACTTAGAGATTCTCACCTCAAGGTGTGTTGTTGCACTTATCCTTGCACTAGAATTTTGTAATTCTTTACTAAATTGAGTAATGGCAAGTAGGTTAATATTCTAATGTCATTATAGCAGGAATCAAAATTTATTGTTCTTTAAGCATCATTCATTGGGTTCATCTGGAATACTTGTAGGTAGGTACCTACGTTTGAATTGCTCTGAAGATTGTATGAGACTAGGGAAATATCATTTTATCCCCAGTACCAGGAAAAATGACAAAGAAAAAAAAAGGCCTTGACTGATTGTTGGTGTTGAATTGGTTACTGATTTACAGTTTTTTACTTTTTTCCCAAAATAAATTTTTCTAGAGGTAAAAAGTGCCCAACAAGTCTTAGGTGGCAGAAATTACAACCTTGAAATTTTTCCAAATCTACTATCTTTGGCTTAAGCGATGCCAAAAGATCTCTTATTAAAAAGTTTATTTAACAACTCTATTCAAAGAGAATTTTAAAGAGATCTATAACTAGAAATTCCTCTCCAAATTTAACTCTTACATCAAGTGTAGGAATCAAATTTCATGTAAATTATTAATTCAAGAGCTAAACCTCACATTAAACTAAACAATTAAAAGAAATAGCTATCAATATAAAATCATCATATAAAGGGGATCATATATATGTCATCAAATTCCAAGCAGAGGCATTTCTAGCCTGAATAAGATCACAATGACAAGAGAACGAACCCATTTCAGATCAACCAAAATAAAAACACCATCAACCCAAAATTATGTATTTTGATAAACAGAACCTTCTATTCCAACAAGACTATAAAATTAACAAAACAATTAGATAAGGCTAAACAAACAAGAAAGTCATTATCTTTTATTTCAACAAAATTTTCAATCTCAAAGAAAAGAAATAATAATAATAATAATTAAAAAAGAAAAAAGAAAATCAAGAACTTCACCTGCTGAGCAGAAGACACTATCTTTTCTCAACCAAAACCACAGCTTGTCGGCACTTGTATGCTATGAACGAGCAGCGGCCAAAGCTTTACCTGCTTCAATAATCTCCTTCTTGACTCTCGCGTACTAGAATCCCTCTATCGAAAGCCTAATTTTCTGAGGTACTAACTTTGCGATCTGAGTTTCTTAGCATTTCTGGCAATATCAAAGGTGAGGAAGCAATAGTTTCTGGCAACATGTACTGTAAGGAAGTAATGTTGAACGTTAGGCAAGGTCAAGGTAAGAATAGGATCACCGGAAAAAGAATTTAAAACCGTGGACTTTGTATTGCCGGTATCTTTTCAGCAAGTGACTGTTTGCCGGCGTAAGGTGAAGATTGGTGAGTGTTTTGGCCGGTGATTTATCTGACTTTGGCTCAATACTGGTGCTCCGCCCTGTCTCTCTCTCAGTTGCGTTTTTTTTTTTTTTTTTTCCTTCCCTCTCTGAGCAAGCCCCCTTCGTCTTTCCGGTGAATTCAACAATGCACCCTGGCGCACCAATCGAATTGAATAATAACTGGAAATGGAGAAATTAAAATCCAACGGCTGAGATTAACTCATAAAAGTTATTTATTTTTTATTTTTACATTTTTCTATTATTTTAAGGCATAATAACGAAATTAATGGGCCCTAAAGTCAGAACTCTGACCTAAATGGGCCTTTGGGCCCAAGAACTTGGACTATTGTTATCTCCTTATACCCCAGTGTCTTGATATAGCTTAAGCACGAACACCAACCGCCGTTGGTAGGTCGTTTTGATCTTCAAGATTTGTCGTATGCTAAACATTATCTTGATTTTCCAAGACTTGCGACACATTGTGTTCTTATGATTTATTTCCATGAATTATCATCAGTGTTTGGAAGCTAAGAAAGTGACAGAAAGTGATGAGAAAAGAACAGAGAGAGAGATAAGTAAAAGACTGAGAAGGGGAGAGAGAGAGAGAATCCAGTAACTGAATTCTTGGTATTTCAATCATACAATCATCATGTTTACAATCATTATTCTTATTTATACACAATTGCCACCTAAGCAAGAGCTGAATCACCAACCAATTGACTCAGCTCGATTATCAAGCTCACTAACAAACTGATAACTACCAGAAAAGCAGCTTCTTATTGAAGCAGTACTGCAGGTTCTTCTATTATGCTTATTGTCAACACATGACGGTTGCTACATTACCCTCTCCAAGAACAATTTCCTTGTTCTCAAGGAAGAGAGATGGAAATTGAGATCAGATAAAGGAAACATTTCCCAAGTAGCTTCCCTATGGCGATAGATTGATGCATTGCACAAGGACTTGAGAGACAAGCTGATTATTCCTTGTAACAGTTATGTACTTCAAAATAGCCAAACGTTAAACTAGCATTTCTCCATGGTTATTAACTGCAGGCAAGCAAGGACTGATTTGCTGGTGAGAACCAATGAACTTCTTTAGAAGAGACATGAAACACAGGATGGATTTGATTATTCAAGCTGTTTCTTTCTCTGCCTTCTCCAAATTTATAGTTTGCCTTTCTTTAGCATGCCAAAACCACACTCTTCTATCTCCAATTCGACATTTCCATGGTACAAAAATAATAACACAACACTCGAATCCACAGTATCTTCTTTACTAAAAACACTCTCAACAATAGAGATAATTCAGGTCTACGAATCTTATGAAAAGATGTAGAATCTTTAAGGCCTAGAAAATTGCAATTACCATTTTGAATGAATGATTTCAGATGAATTGTTCCCTTGCCATTTGCAACATTCATAGCCACAGAAAAATTATTATCCACAGTACACAATTTTGGAGGAAAATATCTCTCTTTTTCCAATCTGCAATTGCTTCATAGAATCCAACATTGAGCCAATTGTTTTTTGGTTTCTAGAATTTCCAGCTTCAAATCCTTATGGAAAACTTGAATCTACAATTTAAACTCCTTTTGTGAATCTTGAGTGACTGTCCTTGAAGAACTAGCCACCTCCTTTCCTTTCTCCAGTTGTGATGGTTTAACATACTGCAACTGCTTCAGTCTCCACTAGCTGAGCTAGCTGCTTAGAATTCTCTAAGCTCTCCTAACATAATTCCTTCTGAGAGATTTGAGCTTCAAATTAAATTCTTTTTGGAGTTTTGTAATTCTGCAAATTTTTATGCAATTTGGAGGTTTGCTTTTGAGATCAATTCTTGCAAACTTTTCTTAAGATCCAAAATCTGAAGATCAAGCAATTGATCTTCTAAGGTTTGGATTCGATTTTTGTCTAACAGATTTGACTTGGATTTTTTATTTTGTTTAGTCATAGCCATATTAGATTCCTCAAGTTCTAGCTGTTCTGATGCCATATTATTATGTTTAACTTCCATGAATCATAACCAAAGTGTTTTGAAGCTAAGAAAGTGACAAAAAGAAATGGGAAAAGAATAAAAAGTGTGTGTGTGTGTGTGTGTGCGTGAGAGAGAGAGAGAGAGAGAGTGAATCCAATAATTGAACTCTTGGGATTTCAATCATACAATCGTCATGATCTCTGTTTACAATCATTAGTCTTATTCATACACAATTGCCTGCTAAGCAAGAGCAGGATAACCAACCAATTGACTCAACTCGATCATTAAGCTTACTAACAAAATGATAACTACCAGTACCAGAAAAGCAGCTTCTTAATGAAGCAATACTGTAGGAGTATACAACCAGCCAATGCAATAGAAACAAGTCAAATATAAATTTAGGTATGGTTGTCTTTGCATTGGGAAAAATAATGATAGAAAAGTAATTTCAGGTGAACAGTTTTTTGAAATTTTCCGCAATTAGTGATTGAGGGTATAAATATTGGATATACACTCAGGCGTGGTGGTTTAGACTGAACAATGAAAGTTCTATGAGATTTTAAAATTTCAAATTCCAACTATAGTATTCTTCACCACATAGAGAGAAGAAAAAAAGAACAAGACAGACTTTAATATCTTCATTAACTGTTAGTAATGAATGATTCCTAGCTAACAAGTGAATATACCAAGAACATGAAAAATATGAAAATTACAGCTAAAACATAATTAAAATTAAAGAATCTCTCGTCTCTCAACGACTAAATAAACATAGGACATAGTCATTGCATATTATTAAACTTGAAGAGTCAGGACAGGTATCATATAGGATCCCAAAGAAGAAAGTTTAATGGGGGAGCTGTCCATATTTCCATAACATGCTCAATCCTTTGAGGAACAAAATAGTACATCAAAAAGGAATCCTTTGAAGGGCTAAGGAAGAGATGAAGCAACAGATAGTTTGTTATATTACAATGGGAAATACCCAGTCAGCTGGATATGATCCAAAGTGCAACGTAAACCATACTTATTGACAGCAGCATTAGCTGTCCTGTATCCTCCCCCATAAACCGGAGAAGCATCATTGGCAATTTGATGCATGAAAAACTCACCAAGTTTCTTTTCAGCATTGGATTTCCCTCCTTTTTTTGAAGAGAACGATGATGATGAAGCTGCTGACATGGATGGCAACACTTCTGATTCAAGCCACATGTATGAGAGCACTTGACAGATACCTTTCTCTACCTCAGGATTAAGATTACGGTAACCTGCATTAGAAGGGAAATGAAGAAAATGAAGAGCATAACTTTCCAGAAATCTTCATGAGAAAACATTCAGATAAATATCTGTTCTACCTTTAATGCGTAACCATGCCCACGTCAACTCATGCGCAAGAACTGTAAGGTTTCATGATTATCATACATAATTTCAGGATTTTCTAAAATAAATATCTCATGACAGACGAGAATAAATTAATTATTTATATACTTTTATCTGTAGCCATTATCGATGAAGATAAAGCCATTGTTAAATTTTTTTTTTTTGTGTTAAGAAAACAGATTTTTCGCCCTGCTTTTTTTTTCTCTCTGTTTTTAGAGTAGATGAAAAACTGTAAAAACAAATTAAGATAGAGTGGAGGATTTGTTATTCCTTTTAAATTCAAGAACTATCACTCTCTCATATCCATCATTTGAGGGAGTAGTTTCCTTAAAATTCTAAGATAATGGGGTAATGATTTACTTTTATATTAACTTATTATTTAAATAGAGCTACTCCAAATAAATAGGAATTTATCTAATATTCTCTCACTTGGCTCGATTAAAATCCTTATGATAAAAGTTAATTCATTATATCTCATCATAACACTAAGATATATTAAATTATTCGGTATGAGTTATGACAATTATGTTCTAATTTATACAACAATCCATTCCATATACTATAACACCTGCAATTTAATATATTAGATCCTTTAAAAAATCATTACATTTCATTATGATCCATAATAATGACTTGTTAAGTCTTTTCCTATCGCTCATTAAACAATAATATATACACAACATCATAGAACAGGAAAACATCGTAGTGTTAGAAACATATTATTGAGCTCTAAGTGTCACTATAAAACATCATTACAATCAAGACTCATCCTAAGAACATGTTCTTTAAATAGTTTGGGTTGTAAACCCTTCGTTAGTGAGTCAACAATCATCAAATTAGTACTAATTTGTTGAATAGACGCTGTTTGTTTCTAAACCTCTTCCTTAACGGCAAAATACTTTAATTTCATATGTTTGACGCCTCTAGAGTATTTGCCGTTTTTAGAGAAGAATATTGTTGCGGAGTTATCATAATAAATTTTCAGCGGCTTGGTCATAGTGTCGACTATCCCAAGTCCTAAAATAAAGTTTTGCATCTATAATGCATTAATTGTAGCTTCAAAGCAAGCTATAAATTCTGCTTCCATTATAGATGAAGCAATGACAGTCTATTTTGCACTTTTCCATGAAACTGCTCCTTCAGCTAATAGAAACAAATAACTGAAAGTGAACTTTCTGCTGTCAAGACATTCAACAAAATCAAAATCTGTGTATCCGACTACCTCCAGTTGATCGGATTTTTTATATGTGAGCATGTAATTCTTCGTTCCTTGCAGGTACTTCAAAACTTCTTTTGCAGCTTTCTAATGATCAATTCTAGGATTATTTTGATACCTATCTAACATTCCGACCGCAAAACTTATATCCGATCTTGTACAGGTTTGTAGGTACATTAAACTTCCAATAACAAAATCATAAGGAATTGATTCCATTTCTTTTCATTCTAATTCATTCTTTGAACATTGCATGAGACTAAATTTATCACCCTTTTGAAGGGGAACAACCCTTGATGAATATTTACTCAAATTAAACTTTTCGAGAATTTTGTTGATATATGCTTTTTGAGATAAGCCTATTATTCCTTATGATCTTTTTCGAAATATTTCTATTCCAATTGCATATGAAGCTTCTCCCATATCTTTCATCTCAAAATTCTCGAAAAGAAAGTCTTTAGTTTCACGCAATATACTTAAATAATTTGCTGCAAGTAAAATATTATCAACATATAAAACAAAAATATAAACTTTCTCTTACTGATCTTTTGGTATATACAACGATCTACAATATTTTCTTTAAAACTAAAAGACGTAATAATGGTATTAAACTTAATGTACCATTGTCGGGAAGCTTATTTCAGTCCATATATTGATTTCTTAAGTTTACACAGCATTTGACCTTTACTTCCTATGGAAAAACCTTCAGGTTGTTCCATATAAATTTTCTCCTCTAGATCTCTATTTAGAAAGGCAGTTTTCACATCCATTTGGTGTAACTCCAAATCATATTGAGCCTCCAATATCATAATTATTCTTAATGAATCTTTCTTAGATACAAGAGAGAATGTCTTTGTATAATCAGTACCATCTTTATGAGTATAACCCTTAGCAACAAGTTTGGCTTTATATCATTCTATCTTGCCTTTTGAGTCGCATTTGGTCTTAAATACCCATTTACAACCGACTCTTTTACATCTTTCAGACAATTCAACGAGATCCCAAACTTTATTTTGTTCCACGGAGTTTAACTCTTCCTTCATAACATCAATCCATTTATTAGATTCTGAACTTTATATGGCTTGTGAAAAGGTAACTGGATCTTTATCAATTCCAAGATCATAGTCTGACTCTTGTAAATAAACCACACAGTCTTCCAGAATAGCTGATCTCCTTTCTCTTTGAGATCTTCTATGTTATCCCCTGTGATTCATTTGTATTTGATGTTTCTTCATTAGGTCGGATATCAGATCCTTGATCATCATAGGATCCGACGTCAGACTGTGCAGGTGTATCATTAATCAAATGTTGACCAACATTATTATCTTGTTCGACAAGGTTTGGTCTAACATTAATGTCAATTCTGGATTTTGGATCAATAATAGATAAAGGAACATTCACTCTTATCTTGTTTATTTCCACAACTTGACGTTCTATACTCCCACTGATTTCATCATTTTCAAGGAATTTAGCATTACCAGTTTCAACTATTCTCGGAGTATGGTTTGGACAATAAAATTTGTACCCTTTGGATTTCTTAAGATAACCAATAAAGTATTCACTTATAGTTCGAGAATCCAACTTTTTCTCTTATGGATTATACACGCTTGCTTCCGCAGAGCAACTCCAAACATGCAGGTGCCTTAAACTTTATTTCCTTCCTGTCTACAACTCAAAAGGTGTCTTTTGAACCGCTTAGGTTGGAACTCTATTTAATATATAAGCAGCGGTTTTTAATGCATGCATCTACAAGAATTTAGGTAAGAAGGAGTTACTCATTATGCTCCTAATCATATCAATTAAAGTATGATTTCTATTTCTACTATACTATTTTGTTGAGGTGTACCTGACATAGTATACTGTGCACATATATCATACTTTTCGAGGATTTTAGTAAATAGACCAGGATATTATCTCGATTCATCATATTTTTCATAGTATTCACCACCTCTATCAGACCTTATTATGATTTTTACCTTTCTGTCTAGTTGTCTCTCAACCTCATTTAGGAATATTTTCAAAATATCTACAGATTGAGATTTTTCTTTAAGTAGATAGATATATCCATAGCGTGAATAATCATCAATAAAGATGATAAAATACTTTTCTCCACTTAAGGATGGAACATCAAAAGATCCACATATATCAGTGTATATAATTTCAAGAAGTTGTGTGCTTTTTGTGGCTCTTTTCTTGGTATGTTTGGTTTGCTTTCCCTTACGCAATCCTAGCAAGTTCCAAAATCAGTAAAATCTAGATTTTTTAAAATCTCATTCTTTACCAATTTTTCAATTCTTTCTTTGGATATATAACCCAAACGTTTATGCCACAAATAAGCAGAATTTTCATTAAGCATGTTTCGTTTTGAACCAATAATACTATGTGTAACATGCAAAGATTCAGCAAAAACATTATCAAG
This sequence comes from Aleurites moluccanus, assembly GCA_948193065.1. NCBI lineage: Eukaryota > Viridiplantae > Streptophyta > Magnoliopsida > Malpighiales > Euphorbiaceae > Aleurites > Aleurites moluccanus. The sequence continues at coordinate 10,364 of CANXYC012154125.1, read as the reverse complement.
TTTTATTCTATATAAACCATCAATAAGAAAACATGATCCATAAAGAACAAAGTCTTTATATAAAGAAAAGCATCCCGAATCAAAGTTAACAGAAAACCCACATTTGTCCAACATTCCTAAAGAAATAAGATTTCTAGAAATGGAAAGTACATAAAAAGTATCATAAAGGTCCAACTGGTATCCAGTGTCTAAGACCAGTCTGTAAGTTCCAATGCCTTCAACTGGAACCTTCATGCGGTTTTCCATAAATAGAAAATCACTTCTTGGATTTGTGGTTCGGATCGTAAGGATTCTCTGCATAGTATTTATAACATGAGTTGAAGCACAAAAATCAAGCCACCAAGTATTATTAGGAATTTCATTTAAATTTGATTCGTAACATACAAAAGTATTGAAAATACCTTTCCTTTCGAACCAAGATCTTCGTTTATGACAATCTTTCTAATAATATCTCATTTTCTTGTAAAAACGACACTTATCTATCATTTGTTCTTTCTTTTCAATCTGACAAGCATTAGCTGACCCTTTCTTTTTCTCGAACTTTTTGGTTTTGTTTCTTTTAGCAGCTCCCTTTTCCACTAGGTTAATGGAGTGACTCTTCTAACTCTTAAGTCTTGCTTTCTTTTGTACGAGCCTACTGGCCAATTCATTAACATTCCACTTATCATTTATAGTGTTGTAATTAATTTGAAATGGCCCATATTCATAAGGCAATGAGTTTAGAACAAACTGAATAAAAAATGAGTCATTTACTGCTAAACCCAATGTCTTTAACCTTACAGCAATGTTGTCATCTCGATGACGTGTTGTTGCATGTTTATAGACCAATTGTACTTCATGGTCGTAAGCTCAGCCATTAGAGTACCAGTGAATGACTTGTCCACAGAACGAAATCTTTCTTCCATAAAACTTATATATTCCTTAGCATTCTCAAGTTGTGGAATCATAGTTTTAATGTTGTTAGCAATTGTCATTCGCAGAAACTTTAAGCATAATTTGTTGCTTCTTTCTCATACAGCATAATGTGACTTCTCCGCCTCACTGCTTGTATCAGTAATAGCAGCAGGTTTCTTCAAGGAGAGCTAAATTGAGATCCATAATACCTAAGTAGAAATCAATTTGTTCTCTCCATTTTGAGAAGTTCATCCCATTAAACACAACAACAGATGATGCATGTGAGTTAATTGCAACAACTGCAAAATATATCAAATAAAGCTCATATTAATTATTTACAGATTCAAAATAATAAAAGCATACTATAGATCACCTTTGGCTAAATACTAAAGCACACTCTTATAATTTAAATGTCAATAATAATCAATTATAGTAAATAATAATTTTCAATCAAACATACATATCATCTTTGGATATATAAATATATCTGACAAAAAATATCAATTTACTCCCATTATATTCACTATTTTATAGAATAATTAATTCACCTTTGGGTGAATTATAAGACTATAAAATAGTAAACATCAAATTATCCATCTTCTACAATCTTAGGCATTTCATTAAATAATATGGGTAATTGATATTTATTTATTTATGCATATCATCATCATAATTTGGCCACTTTGATGACTAACAAACAATAAATATAAAATTCATGTATAAATGAACAAATATTATTTTAATGATGCATTTATGAAATAATAATAATGCTGAAATTTGATAAATGTAATCAAATAAAATTTCAATATTCTTTATATATATATATACATAGACTTAACAAACACATTAGTCAAATTTCTAATGTACTCTTTCATGTATATAATAATATGTAATTATCCTTTTTAAATTCATTAATAATTAATATACTGCACATTATATACTGCACATTTTTAATATATTGCACAAAACAATTTGACCAAAAATTAGATACAATAATTAACTAATTCAAGTAAACTTGAATGATGCTTCATATATATATATATGTGTGTGTAAAGATATGCATATGGAATAAATAGCAATTATTGCTAAAGATTAATAAATAGTCATTTGCGAGAGAAGCAATAAAAAACCAAAAACGCATTAACGATCTTGACCGCCGTGTAACCCAATACATAAATGTTTTTTTTTTTAATGGTCATTAAATAAAATCAAATAACACCAATTGACAATTCTTCTATAACATCAATAGCTCAATTGCATATTAAATTCATATACGCAATAATACCTATAATAAAATCAAATAAATTCATTACTATAACATGTGGTCATTATGAATTGATTTTTCCATAAATCATTCGTTCATAAATTCATCAATATCATAACCCAGCCACTAATTTAGAATCAAATTTAAGATTCCTTACACAATGGCACTCATTTCATTTTTGTCTACTAACAACACATCACACAATTTCATGAAACATGAGAATTGAAAAATAAAGTTTACAAAAAACAATCAATTTTCAAAAGAGAATATTTCACATAATATAGCTAATTTAGAACAACTGCTCTTATACCACATGTAAGGTTTCATGATTTTCATACATAATTTCAGGATTTTCTAAAATAGATATTTCATGACAGATGAAAATAAAATAATTATTTACATACATTTATCTATAGTCATTATCAATGAAGATGAAGTCATTGTTAAAATTTTTTTGTGTAAAGAAAATAAATTTCTCACCCTGCTCTTTTTTTCTTTCTGTTTTTAGCGTAGATGGAAAACTGTAAAAACAAATTAAGAGAGTGGAGGACCTGTTATTCTTTTTAAATTAAAAAACTACCACTCTCTTATGTCCGTCATTTGAGGGAGTAGTTTCCTAAAAATTCTCAGATAATGGGATAATAATTTACTTTTATATTAACTTATTATTTATTTTATTATTTAAATAGTGCCACTTCAAGTAAATAGGAATTTATCTAACAAGAACAGCACCTGTTAGCGGTCTGCATCCAGCAGGAAATTGATGAACGGGACTTTTGAAAAAGAACCATAAACACAGTTCAACAAGTTAGGGCATTGGTTGATATCTTCACATGGAAACCATAAAGCAAATAATGGATGAGTAGCTTGCCTCTAACAAGGATACTAATAAAATGGAATTTTCTGAAAGAGGAAACACTAGCGATATTTATAGAAAACAAAGTTCAATATGCAACACATTGATCAATTAATATTTTGTTCTGATGAATGTGCACGCCCTAACTCATTTGCCGATTTCTTTGAAATCCATGAGTAATACATGGATACTTTTATAGCACAGACCTCAAATCCCCAAATAAAGTACATAAAAATAAATAGTATAAATTTGTTTACGTAACCTTGTTGATCTGCAGTCAAGTTTCAACTGAGCAAATCTGAACTATATTTTTCTACTGGACTATGTAGATGAACATCTTTTGAAGAATAGCACCATATGCACAACTCCTATCAATAGACAATATGTTGACAAAAGACAAGTAAAAATCACCACAGGATATTACCTTGGAAGATCATAAAGTGCAAGAATAGCAGTAACCTCGCATGTTTGAGTAAGCTTTTGTTGTTGGGTTCTAATTCCAGCTAGTCTGTTACCATTTATGCTAGGCCTCCTTTGTATTTGGATATAATAAAATAGAAAAGCAACAGATGACATCAATTTGGTTCCTCACTCATAAAACACCATATTAATAAAATAAAATAAAATAGAAGAATTGTTTGATATCCTACACTGGTAACTGTCTGCTGTTCTGAAAGGCATAAGATAAACTCGTCATCACAGGCAAGTTATGGGTAATTTGCACCCACTAAATTATAGGGTGAGTTCTAATATGGTCACATATATAATTTTTTCATAATAAACAAATTAAAATTTTTTATTATAGGCAAAATTCCGATTTGATTTATTGACGTGATTGATAAGAACCCTAATTAGATGCTAACTCACAAAAAAAAAAATATCATATCAGTTTATCTTATGGTCACTGAATTATAGGCCAAATTCCAATATGGTCACATACGTATTTTTTTCATTATCATTGTCACTAAACAAACTTGATAATTCTATTACAATTTCCAGATCAACTTAACTATTAGTTTGAAGACAATTTGGAAATTCAACATGAAAAATTAATCAATTTATCTTTTAATTAAAATTTATAATACACCGAAATATAATCTAATTATAAAATATATATTCACGTAAATAATATATTTAGATTTAATTTATCCTCTTAATACTAAAAAAAAATTAGAATTCATAATTATATAAATAATATCAATATTATAAAATCAAATTATTACTATTTGATTTTAATTTATTATAAATTAAATATCAAAAACACAAAAACTTGTTATGTCGTATTATTTTTTCTAGAATGAAATAGGGATAAAATTTATGAGCTGTGATGTATCTGTCTAATGAGACTGATATATTGATTGATTATCATTTCTTTTCTCATTATTTCTTACTTCTAAACGTAAAATTCTAACATGTAACTTTTTTATTACTTATTAACAATGGATGTATTATTTAATAAAATTAAAATGAATTTTAAATTTTTAATTAAAAAAGATTTTCCATTTTGTTAACAATTTTTTTAACAAAGGCCTTTAAGAATTGAAAATTCAGATAATATTAAATAAATAAATTTAAAAATAAAATAAATGAGTAAAAAAGTAGATATTCTGACATATCATTTGGAATGATAATAATTATAACGAAATACAACTCTATCAAAAAAATTTCTTTTTTCTCATTTAATTTATTTTTATTTTTCTAATATAATTATTTTATAACTATATTTTATTTAAAATAATATTTTTTTAATCAATGCTCTTCTGACATTCGTTGGAAATTAGCCTAAAAATTATAATAAAAATATCAAATTTGTTTAGTGACTATAATAATGAAAAAAATATGTATGTGATCATATTAGAATTTGACTTAGAGTTCAGTGATCATGGGTTAGGTTGATGTGACTTTATTTATATGGCATTTTTTTTGTGAGTCAGTATCTGATTGAGTTTCTTGTCAGTCAAATCAGCAAATTTGGTCAAAACTTTGTCTAAAAATTGCAATAAATTTTCTTAATTTATTTTGTAATTTCAATAATGAAAAAATTACGTACGTGATCATACTAGAATTCACTATATTATTTAGTGACTATGAGTGCAAATTATCCGGCAAGTTATGGTACCCCTGCAAGACCCTGGCTTAATAAGAGCAATTCCATGTAACACAAGCCAAAAAAATATATAGCAAGAGATCATTTATTACATTTTTCTCCCCAGCGACAGCTTCATTAAATGCTTGTCCTAAACAAGAAGCATGGGAATTTGCTGATCCGGTTGCATATATTCAGCCCTTCTGATGGCATGGTAAAGGGATTGGCAGTCGCCAGTGTCCACAATAGCAGATTCCATGCATTCTAAGCAAAAGCTCCGTCCATTTTCCAAATAATAGTATGTTGCATTCCCGGGCTTCAAGAGGGGAATAACATTAAAATAAATAAATAAATAAAAATAAGAGAGAGCAGGAACTGACCAACACAGCTCTATAATTTGACAAAAATTGATTCAAGTACTCGTTATTTGTTGCCAAACATTAACTGATGACCATGTTACCAGACAATTTGTTGTGCTAGTTTAGATAAATACCTCCAAGCGTTCACAACTACAACATTAAGCTGTGTTATCATACTCGTGTGATGAACAGTATTTTTGCGACCAAAATGGATGGTTCCTATACTCGAGCAAACCAGCTTCATTTGTTGGAAACGGAAAAATTGTGAAATTAAGAGTAATGTTGTTAACATCAGCCATTTATAATTTATATAGACAGGAACCAGTTTCAAACATGCGTAACCTCCTGCACCAAGCATAATGGTAGTTGGACTTGGCAAAAGTGAACTGTACCCATGGGTATCCGCAGGTGAACTCAAAAAAATGAGTCTTGGGTTTGAAAAAAATACCCAAAAAATTATAGGTATTTTTGGACCTGAACCTGTGGATTCATGGGTACGACGATCCGACCCATGGATACTCACAAGTGCATTTGTACTCAACTTTTTTTTTTATTATGTTTTTGTCTTTTTAGTTTTTAAACTTTCTAATTATAATTTTTAATATTCAATTTCATCGTGATTATTGTTGTTCCTATGTAACTATTACTCTTCCTATTCCATTCTTATTCCCTTTTCTCTTTTTAATTTGTCTTTTCTCTTTTTTATTTGTTAAGAACTTAAAATCTCTAATTTTTTTCCCTTTCTTTATTCTCTTTTCTAAGTAGCTTTCTTTCTTTGGGATAGTTTTATTTTGGGTTATTTTCTAATTTTTGAAGTTTGAAAACACTAAGAAAGAATCAAGATACTTTTTTTTATGGCTCGTGACCTCATGAGGATACCAATAACAATTGTTGCTTCAGAGTCAGCTTTCAATATTGGAGCTAAGGTCCTCACGAAATACTGAAGTGCGCTTAAGTCAGAAAATGTTCAAGCTATAATTTGCTCTCATATGTGATTATAATATTGAAGGTAATATATGATATTTTTGTTCATTGTAGGTATTGCACAATGTTTTTATGGTTTTTTTTGAATAATATTTAGTATAATTAATTTAATATTTTTGTTTAATGTAGATGAATTGGATGATGACGATCTTTTAGTGCCAATACCATAAATTGATCAATCAAAAGAATCAATTACTAATGATGTTAATGAAGCTAATGTATTTGCATGAAAATTTTGAAGTTAATTGATCAACAAAGTCTATAGTCTAATGTCAATGCTACAACTAATTTCTTGATATTATTGTAGATTTTGTTTGTTTAAACTATTTATCTTTTTTTTTTTTTTTCAAATTGGATTTTGTTTGTTTATATTAGTAAGTAATTACTTTATCAACTTATTACATGGTAATATCCTTATTTTTTAGATTCTTGTATGTGAGTATTAATTGAATGGTTTTATATTTCTTCATAGTCCACATTAATTTTTAATTTGTAAAATATCAAGTATGTGATTATAATATGCACAGATATACTCATAGGTTTAACATAAACTTGTGGGTGCAGGTACAAGTTCTCTAAAAAGATCCAAAATTTTTCAGGTTTATTTAAATTTGAATCCATGAACCCACAAGTTCAATATCCCGTGGATTGGGTACCCAGCCCGACCTGTTTGCCAAGTCTAATGGTAGTGTTTGAAATCATGCCAACAATGGATTAATCAATCATAAATGAGTAGTGAAACCAAGAGGAGTAAACTACCTCATTTTCAGTAATTGGGTAGCCACAGAAGGAACAACAAAAGCACTCTGGATGAAAGAATTGTCCCACGCATGCCAAATAATTGCCAGAACCAATGACACCTAGGCAGCCACCACTTAGCCTGCAAATTCACGGTACGGGCATATACATTCATGACCAACAAAATTCAAATAATTGCCACTACGACCATGAAAATGGAGAGAACTTTTCCATGAAAGAACTCTGGATGAAAGAACTTTCCATACTTTTCAAATGATTTCCCTTAGGATGATTATGGGTAGCGGGTTATCCGATTTGAACTATATATTAATATATGAAGATATAAAATCCCCGAATACCTGAAGATTAATGAATAACCGAATTAGACTCGAAATATTCAAACCAAACCGATAAGTAATATATCTGAAAAACCAAACCGAGAAATTTTGACAATAAAGCATAATGCTGCATTAACTTGGCTAGTTAATGAAATCTGGGAGATTGGCTTCCAAATATGTCAAAAAGATAAAACAGATGTCCTATATATTTTTTTTACAAGAATTTATAACATAGTTTATGTAATGAACTATGCATTCATGTTTGCACATTTGAACTTCACGTGAAGAATTAATGTGGTAATATTGAATCATTTTGACATTTGTCAAGTCACTATGAATAGAGCTAACTGCAAATTCAGTAGATAGTCTTGACCTGGATCAATTGAATCAATTACTACCAAATAATTCATCACCAGAAAAAATACTCTTCATGCTGACAAACATGTATGAATAGTACTCTTCATGCACATCCAATACAATACTTGACCCATAACTACAATTAAAAGTTTTACCTATTAGGTCCGGCATAATATTGTGCATAAGAGAATCAGGGTACGAAGATAATTTGAGGCTTTCGCGAAGTTCACTAGATATTAGTGAACATAGCATCTTAAGTTCTTAAAAATTACTCTGAATAAAAATCAAATGAACTATTTTTTTATCATGAGAATATGCCTAAACGACCAATGCAGGCGCCTCAACCTGTGACCAGAAAAAGAAATCCTATTTTGGGTGGTGAATATAAGCACCATTGCACTGCCTAAACACAAAAACACAAATTTGAATTACGAGCCCGAATTTATAAACAGATGGAACGTAGTATGAAATACAAGAAAAGTGGAGACTAAAAGGGCCAAAAAAAGAAAAAAAAAAAACTCTTCTGAAATCTGGCCTTTAGTACACCACTCAGCATCAGCCTCCATATTGGAAATCTAATGGTTCCACCCCCACCGAACAGTGAATTAAGCATAATGAACCACACTTGCATCTCCTACAGTTACAAGATTTGTTGGAGAATGGAAACTAAAAGAAATTACACATCGGAAAAATTGAAGAGAAAGAAATGATATATATGTCAAGTGGTTCCAAAACAAAATGGCTTAGGCTTTAACAAGACTAGTGGACTTAAAGGCCCACAGTAACAAAGAAGATCTTTAGCTTCACTTTCCCAGGGCTCCCGCCCGCGAATCCTCTCTTGCCCGGGGCTTAACCCTGGCGGGGGCTTCCGCGTACCGATCCTCTCTTGCCCCACCAGCCCAGGGCTTAACCTGCGGATTCTCTGTTGCTCAGCGCTCCTCCCAGGGAGCTACCTTGTACGGATCTCTCACTCGTCCGAGAACAGATCCTCTCTCGTCCAATGGGATATTTGCCTTAACGGAAATATTATAGAAGGTCTCCATCTCACTTTCGCGTATGATCACACTCACCGGCTCTTCAGCTTCAGCCAGTTGTCCTGCAAAGTTGGAAAAAAAATCCAGCATAATGGAATAAAATGGGAAAGGAAGCAAGATATTTACGTAAGCTCTATGCATCAGTTGAAGACCAAGAGATCTAGCTGGTGCACCCTTAACCATGTTTTCCTCACCTTGAGTTGGCGTTCTTTGGAATTGAGTTGGTGCAACTTTGACCATGTTCGGGGGATCATTAGCACAACCTCCCTGACCAAGAGATCTAGCTGGTGCACCCTTAACCTTGTTTTCCTCACCTCGAATTGGTGAACCTTTGACCATGTTTTGCTCTTCCCAATTACGGGCCCCAAATGTTGGAATTGGTATCCACCTCCCCTTGACCATGTTTTATGGATAATACCTACCTCCCCTACAATACCCACTTGTAAAAATTGTACTCAACCCGTTTCATAACCAAAGATCTTTTCTTTACTACAAAACAGAGTTCCCCTGTTTAACATGGTATAAAACATTTCAAGTTTAACATGGTATAAAACATTTCACTGAGTCATTTCATCAAACAAGTTGGAAGCAAGGAAAATAAACCAATGGTTGAAACCAAGCAGAAAGGAAAACGAGACACCACTAACTGAAAACCAGAAGAGATATATAATAATAATAATAATAATAATAATAATAATAAATGGAGGATGAACAAAAACGCAAGTCATTGTGATATAATGGAGTGGGCTAAAAGAGAGAGAATCTTGAAAAGAGAAAGAAAATGCTTGAATTGAGAAAGCAGGGTGATCGCGGAAAGATTTGAAATTTAGAATCTGCCGAGTCACAGATGCTGAAGTCACAGTGTGAGTGGTCTGGAAAAATTCTATCAGCGCACTTGCAAGTGACTAAAGTATATCCAAGGAAAATTTTGATTATCAAATATCAATTATGAGTTTCAAAGAACTGCGATGAGACGATGGATGGTTGGACTAGGATTACTGTGCAAGTTTTCTTTCGCACACCATATTGAATATTGTATATATTTATAAATTTAAGGGATAAGATACAATTTTGTCCCTGTCGTTTAGATTTAGAAGCACATTAACTTTTAAAATTTTTTGAGATATAATTTTGATCCTAACATTATTAAAATCTATAATTCCGACCTTTGACCGTTGACTTTTCAATTTGGGCCCCACAAGGATTAAAAAAGTATTTGATAAATTACAATTTAGTCCCTAAAATTTTATTTATTTATAAAAAGGTATTTTTTTAAATTAAAAATATAAAAAAAAATAAAATAAATTAATAACTAAATAAAAATTAATTATTTTATTTATTTAAAATTAAAAAAAAATTATTTTTAATTTAAAATTACTTTTTATTAAATTGAAATAATTAATTTTTATTTAAATATACTTTTCTAAAATTAAAATAAATAAAATTAATTTTTT
>CANXYC012153321.1:0-12973 GCA_948193065.1 Aleurites moluccanus | reverse complement strand
GGCTTTAGGAGAGATCTTGTTTCCAACTGATCTTAGTGCCAACTGGATTTGGGCTTTAGGTAGTGGTGATGGTGCCAACTGGGTTTTGGGCTTTAGGACAAATCTTGTTGCCAAATGGGTTTTGGGCTTTGAAGTGATCTTGGTGCCACCTGGATTTGGGATTTAGGTAGTGGTGATGGTGCCAACTGGGTTTTGGCTTAGGATAGATATTGGTGCCAAATGTTTCTGGGCTTTAGAAGAGAGAATGGTGCCAACTGGATTGGGCTTTGGAGGGATCTTTGTGCCAACTAGGTTTGGACTTTGGAGAGATCTTGAAGCCAACTAGATTTGGGCTTGGAGAGATCTTGGTGTTTGAGGCTAATGGGCCTTAGGTCCATTTGGGTTAGTGTTGTTTGAGACTGGTAGGCCTTAGGTCCATTTGGGTTGAGAGGTATTTGAGGCTAATGGGCCTTGGTTCCATTTGGGTGAGAGGTGTTTGAGGCTGATGGGCCTTGGACCCATTTGGGTTGAGAGGTATTTGAGGCTGATGGGCCTTGGGTCTATTTGGGTTAAGAGGTATTTGAGGCTGATGGGCCTTAGGTCCATTTGGGTTGAGAGGCTGATGGGCCTTAGGTCTATTTGTGTTAGTGTTGTTTAAGGCTAATGGGCCTTGGGTTGATTTGAATGAGGGGTAATTGAGGTTAATGGGATTTGGGTCCATTTGGATTGACTCTCAATTGGTTCAAGGTACAACCTAGACTCAAAAAAAAAAAAATGGAATGCATGCTTTATGAAGCATGAATGCATGTATGCATGTGTATGAAGAAAATTGGTTCATGATGATAGCTTAACATTATTATGGTTCATGGGCCCTAAAGTCCAAGGTCTAATGTTCAGTACATGAAGGCTAGGTGGTTTGGTTTAAAGGGTACCCGTCACACTAGAGCAGTGATATATCTAACCACATGTGAAACAATGAGTTTCGCGTGGGTCCAACAGTACTACTGCTTGTTACAACTCAAAAAGTATTTGAAGATTCGTCGAGGGGTGGATGCTTTCACTATCTCCCAATATACTCAAAGAAATTTGTCGGATCAATGCTACTTGTTATCCAAAGGTTGAATTTCGTAACTGGTGATGTAGTGATGCATGAAAATCAAGGTTAAACTAAAAGTAAAGTAAAAATTTATTTTTAAAAAGATTTTCAACCAATTAGTAGTCCTCTTTAACTTTTGAAAAAGTTTGTCCCCAATGGAGTCGCCAGCTGTGAGGCCTCGTCCGAGCAATGCTCGTCCGGACTCGCTCTTTTCGAAAGAAAAAAGAGGCGTTGGGGCATCGGAGTGCTCATTTGGGGCAATTTCTCATGGAGGAAATGAGCTTAGCGCCTTTTATTTGAAAATGATTTTGAATTTTGAAGTCGCCACCTTAAGTTATTTTTATTGGGAAAATTTAAGGTAAAAACCAATTTTGACTCCAATTTTATCCAAAAGGAAAAAGTGCACTAGTCTTTGAAACCAAAGAGGATTCGGGGACTAGGTTTTCGGTTGAACTTGGCTTCTAATTTTAACCTTGATTTAAAATAATTTTCATGAGCAATTAAGGAATGACATGTAAGATGCATGAACAAGTAAATAAATGGATGAACAATTGAAATGTAATCAAGTAAAGCAATTAAAAGAAAGCGATAAAAGTAAATTATTACATCTCAAAATCTCAAAAATAGGGGATATCAACTCTAGCCATTATGGGTTATAGGTTGATTACACATTCCCCAAATAATATATTCAACAAATAAAGTTAAGCAAATAATCAAAGGAAAAGAGATGGTTTTTTGTCTTTTTTGGATTTGAAGCTTTTATACAGCTTGTCTGCGTATCCGGTTGAATGGGAATCAAAACCCACGCAGTTCTTCCTTCTTGCGAAGGAGGGTTGATTTATGCCCAATTTATCATGTTTTGATTCTTTATTTTAATGCTCTACCAAAATAAAGAAGATGAGTTAGGAAACGATACCTTTGCCCTAACTTTTAGGGATGTTGGCGGACAGAGTGCTCTTCCGAATCGGAGTTCCACCTTGGATCGGATGATGTCCGAGGAAATGGGTTGAGATGTCTTCCTAGCTCTTAAGAAAAAAAACTGGCAGAGGGACCTTGCTTCGAAGAAATATTCAACTGAGAGGCTCAATACGCCCCTAATAGCAACTCTTTAAATCCAAAGAGAGCTAAAAAAGAGGAAAATATGACTTGGAAAGAAAAAAATATGAAATCTAATAATGTAAACGATCTATTGTCTTCTTTTCCTTGTTTCCGTGTGTCTTTGGGTGTTTCTGTGTCTTGGACGGGGGGGGAGGCTCTCTATTTATAATAGGCGCTTGGGGGGGCCAAATCCCATCATTTTTCAATGTGGGATTCGGAGGAAAATAGGTGCAGAATGTCTCTGCTGCCGGCAAGAGGAGCAGTTGCCGCCGGAAGGGGGTGGAGGCGCCACCAAAGGCATTAGCGGCACAGGGACTAAAGGAGGGTGGCACAGGGACTGAAGGAGGGCGGCAGTAGTGGCAAAGAGCCATGTTGCTGCCCTTGGGCATGGCAGATGCTGCCCAGAGGGTGTGGCAGCACCGCCAAAGGCATTAGCAGCACAGGGACTGAAGGAGGGCGGCAATAGTGGCAAAGAGCCATGCTGCCGCCCAGAGGGTGTGGCGGCACCGCCACCCCTCACTAGCGGCAATGCTATGCCTAGAGGGTGGCAACACTGGCCCGACTCCGTTCTGAGGCCATCTGAGCCCGACCGAGGGCGGGTTTAGTTCCGGAGAATGCCGTTCGAGTTGGCATGAGTCCGATGGGTGTAAAAAATGAGTGTTCACAATAAGGTGCATAATGCATCTCCTGCATATTTTTCTCCCGTAATCCATCCACATCAGGTACACATAATCTATATCCCAATTTCAATACACCATTTTCCAACTTAAAGTCAGGAGACTTCTCAATTGATATATTATCTGCATACTTTACCAAATCTTCCTTTAACTTCACTAAATATGGGTCTTTATCCTGTGAGGCTACAATCTCATCAATGAACATTGGCCTCACTTGAAAGTGTGCAAACACAGCTTTTGAATTAGTAATCTCTAACCGAATACCATATTGAACAACTCTTTCAGCTGTTTAATCAACGGTCTTTTACTTACGACAGTGTGAGATAAACTGTCCATTGACTTCCTGCTTAAAGCATATACCACTACATTTGCTTTACTAGGATGATAAAGTAGCTGGCAATCATAATCTTTGACTAACTCCATCCATCTTTGCTGTCGGAAGTTTAAATCTCTCCGTTGCATAATATTGTCACATCCCAACCTAGGAACCATGACAGTCCTACGATACGGGTGATGCCTAAGCTACCAGTACCACGAAGAACCCAATTAACTATATGATATGGCAAACAATACATTAAATCAGCTTAAATAGCTTAATGATGCTTCTTAAATTTCGACAGTATCTCCTCTATAATATGATTATGCCCAGCTATAAACATGCAAATAAACACTTCCAATATATTTGTATCATCACTACTTATATCTTTATCAACAATGATCCCTCTGGATCTCCAATAACAACACAATATATATTTATCTGTATATCAAACTATATTCATACATAGCATAATATATATATATATGCAAAACCATAAACAAACAATCACATACAAATACATGCCACTCCTTATATTACAGTACCATACAACCTCTATACTGTACAAATATTTACATATACTTTTGAAATTTGATTATTACATGTTTCAAGTAGTACAATTTCAAGGCGGGGATAGAAGGTGCCAATGGAATTCGTGCCTCACTGTGGACCTAAAAATTATAAACCACTAAGTGGGTGAGTATAAAAATACTCAGTGAATCCATATGTATAAAAATGCAGTAAATATTCATAATACCACGGTTGCCTATATATAGCCTGTAGAATCAATAGAAGATAACAAGTAAAGAGTGTAACAAGTATCTATATCAATATTCATATAAGTATCCATATCAATATTCATATAAGTATCCAGTGTACGAGTCAACGCACATATGATATAACAGGATTGGATCAAGTAACTGTAATAGCACAATCGTGCATAATTCTGTAAACTATCATAAAGTGCATAAACTATTATATGCAAGGGGGATCAGCCCTTACGACTAGAGAATACTTACACCTCCCTAGCAAGGGTCATTTTAATTAATACCATAGAATATTACACCCTCCCTAATAAGGTTCAAATTAATTAATACCATTATACATACGATCGATAGAATTTTTTACTACACCATTGAGGTAGTCCTGTTATAATACCATATGGGTGTCTCTCCATATAACAATAAATGTAGCATAAAAATATCTCATATAGTTTTAGAACAATCATATATATATTTATAATGAATAATAGAACAAGTTTGGGTAATGTCAAAAAAATGGCCGATGGGGTCCAGTTGCGCTGCCGCAACTAGCACTTTCCGTTACGGGTCCGTTTTGGGATTTTTGAGTAGTTTCTGGTTAACTATGTTTCCAAAGGATTTAGGTGGACTATGAGGTACCATTTTAAATCTTGGAACAAAACTAGAATATTGGGCCAAGTGGTGGCTCAATTGGCTTTCTGGATTTCATTTTAGAGACAGACAAAGTTTAGGTCATTTTAGATCGTTTCAGTGGGCTTATTTACGGGCCAATATGCATTGTATGTACTGTAAGATAGCAAATGTTGGTTTATCAGTCCAAATGAATTTTCATATGATATATGATGCAAATCATGCATGATTATACATATAGACTCACCTTTATCACAATTTGTCCGCTTTATTCCCCGACACTGCTCTCGAACCCTAATCAGCCCGCCGTTCTACACTCCTCGCTAGAGTACTTGACGGTTCACCTATTTTCCATATATAACACTCCGGTAAGACTTTAAAACATCACAAAACATATCAATCACATAATCAGACATCAAACATACACATTACACACAATAAACCTCACATTGCATAAATTACACATTTTCCAATCCTTTATGCATTTAATATATTCTATCACCACATTTGACTTACATTTCATATGTTCATCACTTATATACCATATTAAGAACTCATATATACTTAGTTTTACATTCCATATCAAACATACACCAATATTCAAGTTTAGCTTCCAAGTACTTATATCAATCAATATTTCCATATTTGAATTTATACATTTCCATTACTTATACCATTAAATCATATTAAAACCTTACTTTCCTAATTGCATTAGCCTAACACATTAAACTAACAAAGTCCATGTGGTTCGGCCAAAATGGAATTCATTCCATTCATCCATTTTTTTAACACCAATCCATCAAATAACATACATATGCATCAAATGTATAACATTTAACCATTTAAACCTATCAAACATCAAAACACTAAGTCACCATTCAATCTTCATCATTTCGACCAAAATGGAAATCCTTCCAAATGGATTTCTTTCCATCAATTCATTGCATATACATTAAATAAAACTCATTCCATCATTTAAACCTATAAAACATCAAACATCAAACCATTATTCAAGCACTATATGATTCAGCCAACTTAGTTTTTCCACCAAATGGATTTGTTTCCATTAAATGATCACTAATTCATGTCAAACACATCAAATACAACTCATTTGAACAAAAACTCCATCAAAAACACATCATTGAATCATACCTTTTCCTATTAGGGTTTCCTTTCCAACTTTTTGATTTTCTTCCAACCTAAACACATTTTGTTACTAATTAACATCAAAGAACATCTTAAGATCATAATTAAACCAAAAGAATCACAAAATCACTTACTTTTCCAATAGTTCTTCAAAAACTTCAAAGTTTTGATTTATCAACTTTTCTTATTTTTCCTTTGAATCTAAGGCTATATTTGTGTTTAGAATGATGGAATTAAAAAGTTTCCATCAAGAAATGAAAGAAAACAATAAGCTATGGTGTTGTTCAATGGTGGCCGAAACTTGGAGGAAGAAGAAAGAGAAAGTTGAATGGTGAAAATGGCTAAGAATGGTGAAGAGGTGGCAAAAATCTAACTAAATATCAATGGTGCAATCCTATGTTTTGAGTTTATGGTATAAATGGTGAAACCTAGCTTACTAACCATCTATTTCTTCATCTTTTCATCCAATAGTTTGATTTAGATAAGCCTACAATGATACCATAGGTTTGCATACACCATATAAGTTCATATTTCAAAGAAAAAGATCAAACTATCCCTAGTTCAAATTTGATCCTTATCCGAGCAGCTTTGCCAGGGATTATTTTCTACCGGCTTTAACTTTCCAATAATAATTCATTTAATCATAAAATCTCTATTTTCATATCCTGATATTCCTTTTTACCTTCAAATATGATATTAATTCCATAAAAACTCGAGAGGGTGTGAAATGACCATTTTGCCCCCAGATAACCAAAAATTCAAATTTACTTGATTTCTTCCTAACAACTTTTAAACTCCTTCTATTCATATAATTACATCATATAACATGCATATCAATCAAATTCATGCATAAACACATAACATTCATAACTTCAAGTTAAGGTAAAAATTTCCCTTAGGTTACCCTTTGTGGTTTAGGTTATAGGTTTAACTTAGGTGTTATATTCTACCCCCTACAAATAAATTCGTCCCTGAATTTACTTTAAGGCTATAGGTAGAATAAAACCTGACTCGTGAAATAAGTGGGGGTACTTGAGTCTCATCTCAGCCTCACTCTCCCAGGTACATTCCTCTACACTTCTGCTACGCCACAGTACTTTAACCATTGGAATACTCTTATTCCAAAGCTGTCTAGTCTGATGATCTACAATCTGTACTGGGACTTCCTCATATGACAATGCTTCATCAATTTCAATTTATTGGAGTTAAAGCACATGGGACGGATCTGGAACATATTTTCGTAGTATAGAAATGTGAAATACTAGATGTACATGCCCCAGATTCGGTGGAAGAGCTAATCTGTATAAAACATTACCAATCCGATCCAATATCTCAAAGAGTCCAATATACCTAGGTGACAACTTACCTTTCTTCCCAAATCTCATCACTCCTTTCATAGGAGAGATCTTCAGAAATATATGGTCACCCACTGTAAACTGCACATCTTTTCTCTTTGGATCTGCATAGCTCTTCTGCCTGCTGAAAGCAGTTTTTATTCTCTCTTGTATGATAGGGACTTTCTCCATTGTTTCTCTGATAAGATTTGGTCCCTCTAACTGTCTTTCACCCGGTTCCACCCAATATACAGGTGATCTGTATTTCCTGCCATATAAAGCTTCATATGGTGCCATCCCAATGGTAGAATGGTAGCTATTATTGTAGGCAAATTCTATCAATGGTAGGAAGTGATCCCAACTGCCTTTCAAATCTAGGACACATAACCTTAACATATCCTCCAATGTCTGGATAGTCCTCTCTCATTGTCCATCTGTCTGAGGATGAAAGGCTATGCTGAAGTGTAAGGGAGTGCCCAATGCTTCCTGGAATTTCTGCCAAAACCTGGAGGTGAACTGAGTACCTTTATCAGATATGATCACTATTGGAACACCATGGAACCTTACAATTTTATCCATATAAAGTTGTGCATACTGTGTAGTTGTATAAGTTGTTTTCACCTCTAAGAAGTGAGCTGACTTTGTCAATCTATCTACAATCACCTATATTGAGTCATACTCTTTCTGTGATCTAGGCAAACCCACCACAAAATCCATTGTTATCTGTTCCCATTTCCACTCTGATAGCTGGATCTCTTGAAGCAAACCTGAAGGTTTTTGATGTTCAAATTTTACCTGCTGATAGGCTAAACTCTTAAAAACAAACTTTGCTACATCACCCTTCATGTTTGGCTACCAATAAAGTTCCTTCAAGTCATGGTACATCTTTGTTACTCCTGGATGCATTGTGTAAGGAGAATAATAAATTTCTTTCATAATCTGCTCTTTGAACCTTTTAACATCAAGAACACACAATCAACCCTTACATTTTAATACATCTCCCTCAACAGAAAAATCAGGAGCCTTACCATTTTGAACTAAGTCTCTGATCCTAACATACTGTAGATCTTCATTCTGGGAACTCTTTATCTCATCTAGTAATAAGGATTTCACCCGGAACTGTGCTATCAATACTGTCTCCTGCCCCTATGATTCCAAGTCCAAGGTTAAACCCTTAGCCATCAATTCTCTCAGTTCTTATACCAAAGGCCTTTCTATAGTAGTCACATGTGATAAGCTTCCCATTGACTTTCTACTCAGCGCATCTGCCACCACATTTGCCTTTCCAGGATGATACAGAATTTGGCAGTCATAATCCTTTAGCAACTCGACCTATCTCCTCTGCCTCAAGTTCAATTTTTTCTACTGTAAGATGTCCTGTAAGCTCTTATGATCAGTGTAAATCTCACATCTCACCCCATACAAATAATGTCTCCATATCTTTAAAGCAAAAATACTACTGCCATTTCCAAATCATGGATGGGATAATTCACCTCATATTTCTTCAACTAGTGGGAAG
Source organism: Aleurites moluccanus (assembly GCA_948193065.1). NCBI lineage: Eukaryota > Viridiplantae > Streptophyta > Magnoliopsida > Malpighiales > Euphorbiaceae > Aleurites > Aleurites moluccanus. The sequence goes on along the minus strand of CANXYC012153321.1, from coordinate 4,417 downwards.
TATAAGCAATCACTTTTCTATCCTGCATCAATACACAATCCAAACCAATCCACGAAGTATCACAGTATATAGCAAACTGCCTGCCTCGGAAGGAAGAGTCAACACTGGTGTAGTGGTCAAACAGGCTTTAAGAGTCTGGAAACTCTTTTCACATTCATCATTCCACTGAAACTTCACCTGTTTCTGGGTCAACTTTTTCATTGGTGCAACAATTCTGGAAAAGTCTTTAACAAACCGGTGATAATAACCTGCCATACCAAGAAAGCTCCATATTTCAGTGACTGTGGTGGGACGTGGCTAGTTAGTAACTACTTCTACTTTCTGTGGATCCACCTTTATGCCATCTTTGCTCACAACATGTCCCAGAAATACAATATCTGTCAACCAAAACTCACATTTTGAGAACTTTGCATACAGCTAATGATCTCTCAATATCTGTAATGTAATTCTGAGATGCTCCTCATGTTCTTCTCTACTTTTGGAATACACCAAGATGTCATCAATAAAGACAATTATGAATTTATCCAGAAATGGTCTCAATACCCGGTTCATCATATCCATAAAGGCTGCCGGAGTATTTGTCAACCCGAATGGTAGCACTAAAAACTCATAGTGCCCATACCGAGTTCTGAAAGCAGCCTTTGAAATGTGTTCACCTTTAATCCGCAACTGATGGTACCCAGATCTCAAATCCATTTTAGAGAAGAAACAGGCTCCCTGTAACTGATCAAACAAATCATCAATCCTGGGCAAAAGATACTTATTTTTCACTGTCACCTTGTTCAATTGTCTGTAATCTATACACATTCTCAATGACCCATCTTTTTTCTTTACAAATAGCACTGGTGCTCCCCAAGATGAACTACTGGGTCGGATACAATTTTTATCACACAATTCCTGTAATTGCTTTTTTAACTCTTTCAGCTCTGGTGGTGCCATCCGATAAGGTGGAATGGATATAGGATCAGTACCAGGGTAAACCTCAATTTCAAATTCAATCTCCTTCTCTGGTGGCAATCCTGGAAGATCATCTGGGAATACATCTATAAATTCCTTTACCACTGGAATCTGCTCTAACTCTTTGGATACCCTTGTAGGGTCAACCACTGTTGCCAAATAAGCAATACATCCCTTTCTCATCAATCTCTCTGCCTGTATAGTAGACACTAACCCAGATATGTGACTGTTAGCCACACCCTGAAAAATGAATTTTCCTACCCATCGTGTCGAAATTTTATCCTTTTCATTGCACAATCAATCGAAACTTTATGAACAGTCAACCAATCTATACCAAGGATAACATTAAACTCCAATACAGTTAACTCAATCAATTTTGCAGGCAAGGATCTATCACAAATTCTCATATCACTAATATCATACTTATACCCCACAATAATTTTATCTCCCATTTGTGTGGCCATCTCTAAGGGTACATGTAAAGGTTTTCTACCCAACCGCAATTTCAAGGCAAAAACAGGTGATATAAAAGAATGGGTTGCACCCGAATCAAATAACACATAAGCCACTATATCATGTATAGAAATCATACCTACAACTATATCATGGGCTTTCTGGGCCTGCTGCTCGGTCACTACAAAGACATGCTCCTGGCCTCTACCAGCTGTTGACTGTCCCACTGTTGGACTCTGTCCTGCTGGTCTGCCTCTACCTATACTCCCCCTACCTATCTGCACTGATGGCTGGGATGATCCTGCCTTTGAAGGCTGTGAAGCTCTAGGCATAGGGCAATCTTTGTAAAAATGCCCAAACTGTCCACATTTAAGGCATGCCTCCGATCTGATATGACATGCCCCAAAACGTCTTCTCCCGTAAAAAGTACATGTGGGTACTACTGATGTCGTCTGCACTGGTCTGACCGGGCCTCAGAAATAGCTAGAAATAGAAGGCCTCATACTAACGCCTCTACCCAAATCCTGCCTCTAATTGTGAGGTGGCAATAACTGTACTGGCTTAAGAGGAGGTCTGGGAGTAAAAGTTTGGGATGTCCCCTCCCCTAGTCTCCGGTACTCTCCTCCTCTTCCCTTCTTTTTCTGTTCCCTATCAGACCTTTCTTCCTTGTATTTAGCCTCCATCCAAGTTGCTTTGTCAATAGCTCGACTCAGGGAAGTAAACTCCATAGCCAACAGAATGTTATGCAAAGTTGCATGCAAACCTCTCCTGAACCATCTAATCAAATCATCTTCAATAGGAGCAATCTTTCTAGCATACTTGCTCAACCGTCTGAATTCTTTAGCATATTCTAGAACAAATAAGTTTCCTTATCACAGCTGTTCAAACTTTACAATGTTGCTCTCCCTTAAACCCTCTGTTAGGAATTCATCCATCATTCTCTGTTTGAATTCTACCCATGTCATAGGAGTATCACTGTGAATGTTCTCATCAATATGCTCTATGAAACAGGTAGCAGCATTTACCTCTAGCAATAATCCCACTAGCTCAATAGTTCTAGCATCAGAATAAGGCAATGTACGAAACATCCTGTCAACTCTGTCAATAAAGTCACTAGGGTCAGTACCATACTCCCCTGAAAAAGTAGGCAGTCTCAATCTCATGAACTCCCCAACAGATACACCTCCCTCTGGAATAACCCTGCATACTCTGCCCCCCTGTAACACTATTGGCTCCCTCTGAGGTATTGGTGGTATCACAGGCTGTACCACTGGCAGTACTGGAGGTGGAGGTGGTTGTTGTACCACTGCAGGTTATGCTGCAAAATGAGTCCGAATGGTCTATAAAATTTCTTGCCTCATTTCCTGCATATCCTGTCTCTAGGGTGCTTCACCCATCAAATCAGACTCAGTTCATCTCTGTGACCAGGGTGTCTCAGACTAAGTTCTCCACAAAGCAGATGTATTAAAAGTAACCTCTGCTTCCTCACTAGATCCATGATATTCATCCCCCTCAATAGGCCTAACTCGTCTAGTTCCCCTCTCTGACATCTTAACATATTGTACAAATCAACATGTAAAAGAATATTTAGATCATAGGTACGCAGAATTTCAAACAAAGAAGAAGACTTGTCATTTTGACATTATAAGAAAATCCTAGATTCCATGGTACTTCTATTGTTACTACTATGCAAACATTATGGGCTATATAAACCTTTAGCTCTGATACCACCTTTGTCACGTCCCAACCTAGGAGCCGCTACGGTCCTAGGGTACGGGTGATGCCTAAGCTACCAGTATCACGAAGAACCCAATTAACTATATGATATGGCAAACAATACATTAAATCAGCTTAAATAGCTTAATGATGCTGCTTAAATTTCGACAGCATCTCCTCTATAATATGACTATGCCCAGCTATAAACATGCAAATAAACACTTTCAATATATCTGTATCATCACTACTCATATGTTTATCAACAATGATCCCTCTGGATCTCTAATAACAACTCAATATATATTTATCTGTATATCAAACTATATTCATACATAGCATACTATATATATATATATATATATATATATATATATATATATGCAAAACCATAAACAAACAATCACATACATATACATGTCACTCCTTAGATTACAGTACCATGGAACCTCTATACTATACAAACATTTACATATAATATATATATATATATATGCAAAACCATAAACAAACAATCACATACATATACATGTCACTCCTTAGATTACAGTACCATGGAACCTCTATACTATACAAATATTTACATATACTTTTAGAATTTGATTATTACATATTTCAAGTATTACAATTCCAAGGCGGGGATAGAAGGTGCCAATGGAATTCGTGCCTCACTGCAGACCTGAAAATTATAAACCACTAAGGGGGTGAGTATAAAAATACTCAGTGAATCCATATGTATAAAAAAGCAGTAAATGTTCATAATACCATGGTTGCCCATATATGGACTGTAGAATCAATAAAAGATAACAAGTAAAGAGTGTAACAAGTGTCCATATCAATATTCATATAAGTATCCATATCAATATTCATATAAGTATCCAGTGTACGAGTCAATGCACATATGATATAATAGGATTGGATCAAGTATCTGTAATAGCACAATCGTGCATAATTCTGTAACTGTGGCACTATCATAAAGTGCATAAACTATTATACTCAAGGGGGATCAGCCCTTACGACTAGAGAATACTTACACCCTCCCTAGAAAGGGTCATTTTAATTAATACCAGAGAATATTACACCCTCCCTAGTAAGGGTCAAATTAATTAATACCAGTATGCACACGGTCGATGAAATTTTTTACTATACTATCGAGGTAGTCCTGTTATAATACCATATGGGTGTGTCTCCATATAACAATAAATGTAGCATAAATATATCTCATATAGCTTTAGAACAATCATATATATATATTTATAATGAAAAATAGAACAAGTTTGGGTAATGTCAAAAA
>CANXYC012152999.1:0-20411 GCA_948193065.1 Aleurites moluccanus | reverse complement strand
GCTACCTGTGATTATATACATGGTTAATATATATATTGTTATTATATTAGATAATACTACTATTACTCATATGCTATAGTATTACATATATAAATACATAAATTCTATAATGGTATTACTTTATTCATAATGCATTTACTGTATTCTTATACTTATGAACTCACTGAGTATTTTTATACTCATTCCTTTAGTGTTTGTAATTTTTCAGGTCTTCAGTGAGGCTCGTGTTTTCCATTGGCTATATATTCTTCAGCCTTGGAGGTCCTTTGCATGTAAATTTCCAATAACTAAAGAATTTGTAATATATGTATAGAATAGTTTCCATAGTACTATATAGGTGTTTGTCATATAGATAGCTTTAAGCCTGCATATTTAATGATGTTTACACTTAATATTTTGGATGATAATATATATATATATGTGTGTTGATATTGAGTTGTATGATATATAATAATATTGAGATGGATGTTGAATTTGAGAATTATTAATTGGAGATCCAGAGGGATCATGATGTTTGAGATGAGAATGAGTATTATAGAAGTGTTATTTGTGTGTTTTGATTTCTTAGGCATAGTCCAATTTTAGAGGAGATGCTGTCGAATTTTCTTCAGCATTTTACAATTATTTTGAATGATATTTGTTTGATGCATGCCATATAGATAGTCTATTGGGTTATACGTGGTACTGATCGCCTATGCATCACCCGTACCCTAGGACCGTCACGACTTTCGAGATGGGTCGTGACATAAAGACCCGTAACTTGGTTAGATTTGAGCAGTTAGAGTAGGGGGACAGATATATGGAGGAGTATGCAGAGGAGTTTATCAGGTTGAGTAGATATGCTACTCATATTGTTCCTACAGAGGTTGATCTGATTAGTAAGTTCCAGAGGGGTTTTCATGCTGCATTACATAATATATTACTGGCTACTGAGTTTACTTCGTTGACTACAGTGATTGACAAGGCTACACAGATGGAGGAGAAATACAAGATTGAGAGGGCTAAGAGGGACCAGAAGAGAAAAGGGGGTCAAGGATCACAAGTTAGGAGGGGGAGAACAGCTCCCATCCTAGACAGACAGAGCCAGTGCCTCGATTTGAGCAGAGATCATCAGCTAGTAGATAGAGGAGGAGGATACATAGTAAGGGACCACCAGTGGCACGGTCTATACCTACTTATTCATAGAGTTCCTCAGGACCAGCTGCACATACACCTAACATTCCTATTTATGGATTTTATGGTCGGAGGCACGGAAAGGAGTGCTGATTACAAACAGGTGCCTATTTGAAGTATGGATAGCAGGGTCACTTCTTTAGTAGATGTCCTCTATGGGGTGAGCAGTAGTAGCCATCTGTTATGGTTTCTCAGCTAATGGTACAGACAATTCAGAATATAGGTAGAGAGGATATAGACAGAGGCAGAGGCAGGGGAGGATAGGCTCCCAGTGGTAGTCAGGCTCTAGTTGGTAGAGGTTAGGGAAGAGTGTTTGCTGTCAACACCCAGGAGGCCCAGAGATCTGACAATATGGTTACAGGTACTATCTTGATTCAGAATGAGATAACATATGCTTTATTTGATTCGGATGCTACTCACTCATTTGTGTCACCATATTTTACACCTAAATTGAATAAGGAGAGGAGATTATTAGATGTACCTTTGATGATTGCTACTCCTATGGGTGATAGTGTTGATGTGAATTATTATACCCTGATTGCATTATTGAGATTGATGATCATATCTTGTGTGCTGATTTGATTAAGTTGCCTATTTTAGAGCTAGATGTTATTATGGGTATGGATTGGCTGACGAGGCACCGAGTAGTTATAGATTGTTATCGAAAGAGGGTTAGAATTTAGCCTGAGGGGCAGCCAGAGTTTGAGTTTCATAGTGATATTTGTGAGTTCCGGATTAACTTGATTTCTGCTATCCAAGCCAGGAGGATGATTAGGAAAGGCTATTCAACCTATTTGGAGCATGTAGTGGATGTACAAAGGTCTTCTATACAGTTGGATCAGATACCGGTAGTTCAGGAGTTTCCTGATGAGTTGCCAGGATTGCCCCCTGATAGGGAGATTGAGTTTGAGATTAAGGTGCATGCAGACACAGACCCGATATCTATTCCTCCATATAGAATGGCTCCAGTTGAACAGAAGGAATTGAAGATATAGTTACAAGAGTTATTGGATAGAGGGTTCATCAGACCGAGTAGTTCTCTTTGGGGTGCACCGGTACTGTTTGTAAGAAAGAAAGATGGCTCTTTGAGGATGTGTATAGATTATAGGCAACTAAATAAGGTGATAGTGAAGGACAAGTATCCATTGCCACGAATAGATGACTTGTTTGATCAGCTGTAGGGTGCTAGCCATTTTTCTAAGATAGATTTGAGGTCTAGGTTTCACCAGTTGAAGATTAAGTAAGGTGATATACCTGAGAATGCTTTCAGGACCCGATATGGGCATTATGAGTTTTTGGTGTTGCCATTCGGATTGACCAATGCACCTGCTGCTTTTATGGATTTGATGAACAGGGTGTTCAAGTCATATTTGGATAAGTTTGTCATTGTATTCATTGATAACATACTTATCTATTCTAGGAGTGAGGAGGAGCATGTGGAGCATCTGAGGATTGTGTTGCAAACACTTCGGGAGCATCATCTGTATGCTAAATTATCTAAATGCCAGTTTTGGCTAACCGAAGTGTGTTTCCTTAGGCATGTGATATGCAAGGATGGGATTAAGGTGGATCCTAAGAAGATAGAGGCGGTTGCTAATTGGCCCCAGCCTACCAGTGTTTCAGAGGTTTGCTATTTTTTGGGTATGGCTTATAGGAGGTTTGTGAAGGATTTTTCACGGATTGTAGCTCCATTGACAAGACTGATAAGGAAACAGGAGAGATATGTATAGACTAATGAGTGTGATCGCAACTTTCAGACTTTAAAGTATTACCTCACTAATGCCCCAGGGTTGGCATTACCAGTAGAGGGGGAGAAATTTACTGTGTATTGTGATGCTTCACGGATCAATCTGGGATGTGTGTTAATGCATATTGGCAGGGTAATTGCTTATGCTTCTTGTCAGTTAAAGAAGCATGAAGTAAATTATTTGACCCATGAATTAGAGATGGCGGCTGTGATATTTGCATTGAAGATTTGGAGACATTACTTGTATGGATCGAAATGCGAGATATATACTGATCATAAGAGTCTACAGTATATATTTCAACAGAAGGATCTAAATCTTCGACAACGCAGATGGGTGGAACAACTTAGGGATTATGACTACGAGATCTTTACAACTCAGGTAAGGCCAATGTAGTGGCGGATGCACTGAGTAAGAAATTGATGGGCAGTCTAGCTCATATTGTGATTGGCAGGAGGCCATTGATCCGAGATATGTGAGAGTTGGCAGATTTGGGAGTGGAGTTGGAGTTGGGATCCCAGGATCAGAACCAGTCTCTGATAGCCCAATTTCGAGTGAAGTTACTGTTGATTGATGATATTAAAGTGGCTCAGGACAAGGATCCTTATCTTCTGAAGCTCAAAGAAGAGGTACAGAATGGGAAGATGAAAGAGTTTATAGTAGAGGATGGGGTACTAAAGTGTGGAAGCATATATGTGTACCAGATTTTGATGGGCTATGGGATCAGATTATGAGAGAAGCTCGCTATTCAGCATACAATATACATCCAGGGATTACCAAGATGTACCATGATCTGAGGGATGTATATTGGTGGCCAAGGATGAAGAGAGATATAGCTCAGTTTGTGTCTAAATGCTTAGCCTATCAGCAGGTAAAGTTTGAGCATCAGAAGCCATCAGGGCTACTTCAAGAGATTGAGTTACCAGAGTGAAAATGGGAGCGGGTGACCATGGATTTTATAGTTGGTCTACCGAGGACTTCGAGAGGTTATGATTCTATATGGGTGATTGTTGACTGTTTGACGAAGTCTACTCATTTTCTAGAGGTTAAGACCAGTTACACGACAGCTCAGTATGCACAATTATATATGGATAAGATTATGCAAGTTCATGGAGTTCCATTGATGATTATTTTAGACAGGGGTACACGGTTCACCTCTTGGTGTTGGCAGAAGTTTCAGGAGGCCATAGGTACCCAGTTACGGTTCTGTACTGCCTTTCATCCACAGACTGATGGGCAGTCGGAGAGGATGATCCAGACTTTGGAAGATATGTTGAGATTATGCGTTCTGGATTTCAAAGGTAACTGGGATTATTATCTCCCATTGATAGAGTTCTCCTATAACAACAATTATCACTCTTCTACTAGTATGGCTCCATTTGAAGCACTATATGGTAGAAAAAGTAGATCTCCAATGTGTTGGATGGAGCTAAGAGAGAAGCAATTAAAGGGTCCAAAGTTGATCAGGGAGACTATGAAAATGGTGCATATGATCAAAATCGGATGAGGACTGCCTTCAGTAGGCAGAAGAGTTATGCTGATCCGAAGAGGAATGATGTACATTTTATAGTTGGTGATCATGTCTTCCTTAAGGTCTCACCGATGAGGGGTATTATGAGATTTGGGAAGAGGGGTAAATTATCACCAAGGTTTATAGGCCCGTTTGAGATTCTTGAGAAGATTGGCAATGTGGCCTATATATTGGCTCTTCCACCTAGTATGAGCCATGAACATCCGGTTTTCCATATCTCGATACTATAGAAGTATGTATCTGACCCATCTCACATATTGGAGGTTCAAGATGTGGATCTCAGTGATGATTTGTCTTATGAGGAGCTACCTGTGGAGATTGTTGATCGACAGGTCAGACATCTACGGAATAAGGAGATCCCAATGGTCAAAGTGCTATGGAGGAATCAGTCCATGGAGGAGTGCACTTGGGAGAGTGAGCAAGAGATGAGGAGCAGATATCCATTCCTGTTCCAATAGTGAGGTATGTTTTATTTAAATTCGAGAACGAATTTATTTATAGGTGGGTAGAATGTAATACCCTATAAATTCCTAACTAACATGCATGAATTAGTTCTCAATTTGTGGTTCAAAAGTCTTGAAATGATAGAAAATAATTTTAGAGACACAGTTAGAAAGCAAACTTGTTACTTTTCCGGAAAGCGGTGGTGTCGGGAACACTGCCAAGGAATTAGTAGTCCGGTCAATAGAAGAATTTCTGAAGTTGACCTGGGGGTAAAAGATCACCATAATATATGTGTAATTTTGGTAAAAGAAATAAGTGAAAATCATTTAGGAACACTGAAAAAGTAACCAATGACAAAATTATAAATAAATGGAAGTTTAAGATGAATAATGAAAATGGATCCATCGGAATTACAGAATGACTCCTGAACCATTTTTATAAATAAGTATAAATTAAAATAAGCTTATTGACTCCCCACTTTAAATTCTAAATCCTGACAGAATCGACAGAATAAATTACATAAGATTTTGGACCAAAGTGTGATGTATGAAAGTTTAGGGAGTTAGTTATAATTTGCCATATGGAATTTTCTATTTATTCAACACTTAGAATATTGGCTTCATTTTCTTCTTCTTTCTACCTTAGTGGCCGAACCTTCATTTCCATTTCCTCTTCCATTTCTTCTTCATCTTCCACCAAATTTCTTAGAAAAGCTTATAGAAATTTTGAGTTTTTGTCTTGTTCAACATCTTCCATCAATTTGCTTGAAAACACCAAAGGATTCAAGGAATATTTGAGTGAAGGTTTCGGCACATCACACTCCATTTAGGTAAGAACTTGTTTTGTTTATTTTAATTGTTTATTTAGATGATTCTAAGGTTGAATTAGATGGGTTTGTAGTTAGATTGCATCAATTGATGCTAATTGATAGGAATGCCCAATTTTACCTAGCTTATTTGAATTTGTACGAAAGGGTTTGATGATTTAGTATTAGATTATGTTATTTGATATTATAATATGTCAATTGGATGTGAATAGATAACTAATTGATGGTTTATTTGATGTAGAACACAATTATTGACAAAGGTGTGCTATATAGCTCAATTGGTGATTTTGGTTAGAAAGCAATTTTCTAAAGCTATTCGAAGGCTTAGGTGGGTCTTATATGTATCATTTAACATGTATATTGCATTGGAATTGAAAAATGGAAACCTCCCTTGGATGACCCATTTTGGCCGAACCCTTTATTACTATTTATTGCCTTGTATTTTGCCTGTTTTCTTCATACATTCCATAGCCAATTTGACCTCATTTGATGGTGTTTAATATTGTTTCTTTGATGCCTCTCCTATTGTTTACAAAGTTGCTTGTTGTTGATTGAATTGGGTAAGTCAATTTTGCACCCTAACCTAACCAATTGGCTTGCCATTATATGCCCACTATGTGTTTGATGAAATGCCTAGTTCATTTGTCTTTGGCCTATTGCTTTGTATTCCATAGGCCTACCATTTGAATGCTATTGTCACTAGCGACATTGGCATGCCAATTGGCCTACCGATTTTCCTTGTCGAATAAACTTTTGTTCCATACTTTTGTTGTTTACCATAACCTTTATCCTTGCTTGTATATTGTATCTTGTAATGCCTTTGATTCGAATACTATCTGATTTGAAAGATATTGAGTTTATTGACGGTGATGAGGCCATTATTGCATAATGGTGTATATTGATGTGGTTTGACAGAGCTGCCGCTCCGATAGGGTAGTGGGTACATACTGTCGGCAATGTGCACATTGATATTGATGCCCTAGCTAGGAAGGGTTATTGGTCTCGGCCATAGGACCTGATCAGTTTTATGCCTACTTGATATGTGATCGACTATGTGACTACACATAGTCTACATGTTTCAGGGCCCTATATCTATCTTACTATATGATTCCATGACTTGATATGACCATTGATATTCCTATTGATTTCAGATACTGATTCTGTAAGTCAATATGATTGATACTATCCCATTGTTTCTTTATCATATATATATATATATCATTGTTCCATCCCATTTGCTTTATGATGCAAATAGATTCACTGAGTATCTTATATACTCACTCTTTTATTTGTTTACCCATTTTAAGAGAGGAGTAGAGTGCAGAATCCTGTCATCTATCATTCGGGGATTTCTACTGGCAGTCTGATGTATATACTTTTATTTTGTATTATTATTATTTTGATGTTCGTAATCTAGCTACTCCATAGAGTATGTATGGGTTAGCTAGAAAATGAACATATATATATATTTATGATGATATATGAGTTATATGATGTTTTTATTGTATGATATATGAATTGTTACAGCCAATTATAGAAATTGACATAATGAATTACAGAATAACAGTATGGTAACTAACTAAAATGGATTATATATTATGGTTTATAGATTGTGCATGTGATACTGGGTTCTATGGGTATCGTTCGCCATTGGCATCTCTCGTGCCCTAGGACCTTCGCAATCCGAAAATGGGTTGTGACATTATTGGTCCTAGCCATAAGACCTGATCAGTCTTGTGTTTATTGATATAAGATTGACTTTGTGATTATACATAGTCTATGTGTTTCATTGCCCTATATCTGTCTTACCTATGTGATACCATTCCTTTGATATGAGTTTTGACCTTACTGTCATTCCCTGTTATTGATTTTGTATTATGATTTTATTGAATAAATTGTCATTATTACTTTCTCTATTATCTGTTATTATTAATCCAAATTTCTTTTATTGGTGATGCATATTTGATTTACTGAGTATTTTACACACTCATTATTTTCCTTGTTTACCATTTTCAGGTGCAGAGTAAAGTAGATAGCAAAATCCCAACTTCTGACTCTCTGTGGATTTCTGCAAACTTCTATAGCAATGTAATTATATTAAATACAATATTTTGAATGTTCATGATCTAGTTGCTCCATGGGACATGTATTTGTTAGTTAGGCTATGAACATATATATATATGATATATTATGGAGTATGAGTATTGATATGACATGTTATGATGGATATTACAGCCAACAACATTATAATTAAAGACAGTTTACAAAATGATAGAATGAATAGTAACTAAGTAAATTGACTAATTAATTAATAGTTATAGATATTTGCATGTGATACTGGGTACTACGGGAGTCAGTTGCCATTGGTATTTCCTGCATCCTAGGACCATCGCGATCTGAAATCAAGTCATGACAAAGGTGGTATCAAAGCTCTAGGTTATAGATGAATAGTAACTAGAATACAGAGGAATAGGAACTAAGTACATAATGGGTAGAGTTAAGTAAACCATGGAGTATATAAATTCCTATATCGTCTTTTGCTGTATTCATCTAATATGTGTTAGTATTCAGTGTTTATGTAATATATTGAGTATGCTTTCTATTTTTCTAATAGTTTATAGAGATGTCCGATGATAGAGACAGGATACCAGGGAGGCAGAGGTAGCCTCCAACGAGTCTCTAGTCAAAGAGTATTCAGTTTTAGAGGGTCCGTCCAAATTTTGACAGACTACAGAGGATACAGAGAGGGGTGATGACCCCTAGAGAGTAGAGATGATGAGGGGGATGATGGAGTTACGTAAGGAATTGGAAAATTTGAGGCGGGAACGTCAGAATATATCGCCACCACTAGTTCTAGCAATAGTGCCACCCCCTGTTACACCAGAGGTAGTGCCAATTGCACCAGCTCCTATACAGCCAATAGTGGTTCCTAAAGAGCCTGTTGTGTAGGGAGGTTGCCAAGTTATAGATGAGGGTGGAGTATCTATGTTTAGCTTTCTGAAGCTAAACCTGCCAAAGTTCAAGGGCAATAGAGGCGATGAGCAGATGTATTTTCTGGAGCAAGTTAAGAAGGTAGTTAGAAGACTACCTTATTATGACATTAGAGCAGTGGAGTTGGTTGGGCTATTGCTGAAAGGGAAAGCCTGGACATGGTTTTCTCGTAGGATGGAGCCCATATTGTATGGTGAGCGTCCTCCTACATGGGCTGAGTTTAGACAGGGGTTTATTGATGAGTTTATAACAGAAGGAGTGAAGACTATAAATCTAATTCAGTTTGAACAGCTTGAGTAGGGAAATATATCAGTAAAGGAGTATGCAGATGAGTTCATCAGGCTGAGTAGGTATGCTACCCATAGTATTCCTACTGAGGTCGATTTGATCAGCAGGTTCAGTAGAGGTTTACATGCTTCACTTCACAATGCTTTATTGGCTACAGAGTTTATATCTCTGACTATTGTTATCAATAAAGCCTATCAAATGGAAGAGAAATATAAGATAAAGAGGGTTAAGAGGGATCAGAACAGAAAAGGTGGACCCGGAGCACAGAGTAGGAGGTGAAGAGCAGATCCCAGCCTAGACAGAGTGAGCCAGTGCCTAAATTTGATTAGAGATCTCAGTCTGGTAGTCAGAGAAGGAGGACATAGAGTAGGGGTCTAGTAGTACAATCTACACCTGCATATTCTCAGGGTTCTTCTAAACCAACTACACAGTTGCCTAGTGTGCCTATTTGTAGTTTCTGTGGAAGAAGAGATGGAGGAGAATGTCGGCATCAGTCGGGTGCGTACCTAAAATATGGATAGCATGGTCACTTTATCAGCAGATGTCCTTTGTGGGGCGAGCAACAGCCATCTGCTACAGTTTCTCAGCCTACAATGCAGATGAGTCAGAATGTAGTTAGAGAGGCTCCAAGTAGAGGCAGAGGTCGAGGACAGGCTCCTAGCAGCAGTCAAGCCCTAGCAAACAGAGGTCAGGGATGAGTATTTACCATCAATACTCAGGAGGCACAGAGATCAGATAATGTGGTTATAAGTACTATTTTGATTCAGAATGAGATTGCTGATGCCTTGTTTGATTTTGGTGCTATGCATTCCTTTATTTAACCTCAATTTGCACCTAAATTAAATAAGGAAAGAAAATTATTAAATGTGCCTTTAGATATAGCTACACCGATGGGTAAGAGTATAGAAGTGGATTACAATTATCCTGATTGTGTGATTGAGATTAATGACAATATTTTGCTTGCTGATTTGATAAAACTGCTTGTGTTAGAGCTAAATGTGATTCTGGGCATGGATTTGCTAATGACACATCATGAAGTTATTGATTGTTATAAGAAAAGAGTTAAATTTGATCCTGAGGGGCAGCAAAAGTTTGAGTTTCTGGGTGATAGACGTGAATTTAGAGTTAATCTTATTTCTGCTATCTAGGCTAGAAGGATGATAGGGAAAGATTGTTCAGCATATTTGGCTCATGTAATAAATATGCAGAAGACTTCTGTAGACATTGAGCAGATACCTGTAGTTCAAGAGTTTCCTGATGTTTTCCCTGAAGAATTGCCAAGATTACCCCCCAGATAGGGAGATAGAGTTTGAGATTGAGGTGTATTCAGGCACAAATTCGATATCCATTCCTCCTTACAGAATGGCACCAGCAGAATTGAAAGAATTAAAGGTGTAATTGCAAGAGTTATTGGATAAAGAATTTATTAGACCGAGTAGTTCTCCGTGGGGTGCTCCAGTGTTGTTTGTAAAGAAGAAAGATAGTTCACTGAGAATGTGCATTGATTATAGACAGCTGAATAAGGTGACAGTGAAAAACAAATATCCATTGCCACAAATAGATGATCTGTTTGATTAGTTGTAGGGTGTCAGTCATTTTTTGAAGATTGATCTGAGATCTAGGTATGACCAATTGAAAATTAAGAAGGGTGATGCACCTAAGACTACTTTCAGGACCTGGTATGGACATTATGACTTCTTGGTGTTGCCATTCAGGTTAACTAATGCACCGACTACATTTATGGATTTGATGAATAGGGTGTTTAAACCATTCTTGGATAAGTTTGTCATTGTGTTCATTGATGACATTCTTATCTATTCTAGGAGTGAGGAGGAGCATGCAAAGCATTTGAGGATTGTATTGTAGACACTTTGACAGCATCAGTTGTATGCTAAATTCTCTAAATGTTAGTTCTGGCTAACCGAAGTGTATTTCCTTGGGCATGTGGTTTGTAAAGATAGTATTAAGGTGGATCCTCAGAAGTTTGAAATAGTTGCAAATTGGCCTCGGCCTACCAGTGTTTCTGAAGTCCATAATTTTCTGGGTATGGCAGGGTACTATAGGCGATTTATGAAGGATTTCTCCAGAATTGCTACTCCGTTGACTAAGCTAACTCAGAAATAAGAGCGATATCTGTGGACTGATGAATATGAGAGTAGTTTTTAGACTTTGAAGTCTTGCCTCACGAGTGCACCAGTGTTAGCATTACCAACAGAGGGTGAGAAGTTTACTGTATACTGTGATGCTTTTCGTGTTGGATTGGGGTGTTTTTTGATGCAGAATCAGAGAGTGATTGCTTATGCTTCTCGGCAATTGAAGAAGCATAAAGTGAACTATCCGACTCATGACTTACAGATGGTGGCTGTGGTGTTTGCCTTGAAGATTTAGAGGCATTATTTGTATGGGTCTAAATGTGAGATATATATTGATCATAAGAGTTTACAGTATATATTTCAGCAAAAGGATATGAACTTCCGGCAGTGTAGATAGGTTGACTTGCTTAAGGATTATGATTGTGAAATCCTGTACCATTTGGGCAAAGCTAATGCAATAGTTGATGCATTGAGTCAAAAATCGATGGGCAGTCTAGTTCACATCTCAGTTTTCAGGAGACCATTGATTCACAAGATGGGGGAGTTAGTTGATATGTGTATGGAGTTGGATTTGGGATCCCAGGATCGTAACCAGGCTCTGATAGCCCAATTTTGGGTTAAGTCACTATTGATTGATGATATTAAAATGGCACAAAATAGGGATCCATATCTACTGAAGCTTAAGGGAGATGTACAGAATGGCAAGATGTCAGAATTTATAGTGGAGGATGATGTACTGAAGTGTGGAAATCGGATATGTGTACCTGATATTGTTGGATTGTGAGATCTGACTATGAGAGAGGCTCAATATTCATCATACAGTGTACATCCAAGGATTACTAAAATGTACCATGATTTGAGGGATGTGTACTGGTGGTCTGGTATGAAGAGAGATATAGCTTAGTTTGTCTTTAAATGCTTAGCCTGTCAGTAGGTTAAGTTTGAGCATCAGAAACCGTCGGGTTTACTTCAAGAGATTGAGTTGCCAGAGTGGAAATGGGAGCAGATTACTATGGATTTTGTAGTCGGGTTACCGAGGACTTCCTGAGGCTATGACTCCATATAGGTTATTGTAGATCGACCCTGAAAGTTAAGACCAGCTACTCTACAGCTCAGTATGCACAGTTATATGTGGATAATATTGTGTTACTTTATGGAGTTCTATTGATGATCATATCGGATAGAGGTACACAGTTTACTTCTCGGTTTTGACAGAAGTTTCAGGTGGCTATGGGTACCCAGTTACAGTTTAGTATTGCTTTCCATCCACAGATCGATGGACAGTCAGAGAGGACAATCCAGACATTGGAAGATATGCTTCAGTTGTGTGTCTTGAATTTTAAAGGTAACTGAGATCAATAACTATCATTGATTGAATTCTCCTATAATAATAGTTATCATTCTTCTATTTGAATGGCTCCATATGAAGCACTGTATGGTAGGAAGTGTAGATCTCCAGTATGTTGGGTAGAACTAGGAGAGAAGCAGTTAGAGGGTCCAAAGTTGATTAAAGAAACAATGGAAAAGGTGCCTATGATTAGAGATCGGATGAAGACTGCTTTCAGTAGGCAGAAGAGTTATACCGATCCTAAGAAGAAGGATGTACATTTAGCAGTTGGTGACCATGTCTTCCTTAAGATCTCACCAATGAGAAGTATCATGAGATTTGGGAAGAAAGGAAAGTTGTCACCAGGATTTATAGGTCCATTTGAGATTCTTGAAAAGATTAGCAATGTGACCTATAGATTGGCTCTTCCACCTAATTTAAGCCAGGTTCATCCAGTATTTGATATCTCTATGCTACGGAAGTATGTATCTGATCCATCACACATATTGGAGATACAGGATGTTGGGTTTAATGAGGGCTTGTCATATGAGGAGCTTCCAGTGGAGATAGTGGATCGACAAGTCAAGCAATTGTGGAATAAAGAAATCCCAATGGTGAAAGTGCTATGGAGGAATCAGTCGATGGAGGAGTGCACTTGGGAGAGTGAGCAGGAGATGAAGGACAGATATCCATTCATATTCCATCAATGAGGTATGTGTTTAATTTAAATTCAAGAATGAATTTATTTGAAGGGGGTAGAATGTAATACCCTAGGCTACCCTATCTTAAATGCATGATATAGTTCTCAGTTTATGATTTGAAATTACTGAAATGATTAGAAACAGTTTTAGAGACACAGTTAGGAAACAAATGAGATACTTTTTCAGAAATCGTCGGTGTTGAAAATACTGCGGAGAAAATAGCAGTTTGGTCAACAGATGAATTTATGATTCTAACCAAGGAGTAAATGACCATAAATATGCATGTGTAATGATGGTAAAAAGAAAGAGGTGAAAAATAGTCATGAACACTGAAAAAAGTAAGTGATGGCAAAATCATAAATAAATGGAACTTTGAGGGGTATAGTAGAAATTGGATTGTTTGAGTTTCATAATGGCTCTGAAACTATTTTTATAAACAAGTATAAATAAAAATAATCACTTTGATTCCCCCACTTTGAAATCCAATTCTCAACAGAATTGTCAGAATAAATTACAAAAGAAGTTAGGGCCAAAGTATGATTACTTTATAGTTTAAGGACCAAAATGAAATTTGCCATTAATGACTTAATATTTAAGAATGCCTTAGCCAAAATTTGCTCATCTTCTTCTTCCTTCTTCCATATATGGCCGAACCATCTCCCATCATTGTCTCCACCATTTTCAAGCAATTTCTTTAAAGAAAAACCGTAGAAAACTTGAATTCAACCTTGCTTCTTACATTTCCAAGCCATTTCTCACATGAAATCACAAAGGAAATCAAGGATTCTTATCTTTGGCATTTCGGGTGGAACCTCCATATAAGGAACAAGTTAGTTTGTTTGATTTTATGGTTAGTTTATATGATTTAGATGATGAATTATATGGGTTTTGTGTTTGATTGCATCAATTGATGCATTTGAGCACTTTTCCCTCATTTTCAAACCCTAAGTGAATTTGTTTGATTTAGCTATGTGATTTAGTATTGGTTTATCTTATTTAAGCTTAGAATATGTTAATTGGAGGCTAATGGATGATTAATTTGTGGTTAATTTGTTATCGAAAATCAAGATTGCTAAAGTTGTCATTTTTGCCTCCTTTGAAGCAATAGGTGGGAAATCAATTTTCCAAGACAATTTGGAGTTCTAGGTGAGATTAATATGCATCATTTAACATGTATATAGCATTGATTTGATGATTAGAAATCTCCCATGAAAACCCATTCTTGGTCGAACCATGCTACACTATTCACTCCTTCACATTTTGCTTGGTTTTCTTCATGTTTCACTTGCCAATTTAATTCATTGAATGATGTTTATTGATGGATATTCTATTCCCATTGTGTAGTCTTGATTATGAGTTGTTGACTTTTGGGGCAATGTTGGAGTTGAACCCAAACCTTGTCAAATTGTCCATCCTTTATTGCACACCAAGTGTTTGATGAATTGTTTAGTTCATTTTGTCATAGGCCTATCACTTGTTCATCCATAGGCCTACCATTTAAATGCCATCATCACCAGTGACATTGGCATGCCAATTGTGCCAACCATTTGCTTATCTATGACCAACCTATGTTCCATTCCATTGTTAATTACCAAACCTATTGCCATTGCATAGCTATTGATTATTGTCATTCCATTGTTTAAATTGCCACTTGAAATGATTGATATTGAGATATTGTTACTTGGTGATACCATTGTTGTATAATGGTATCTAATGACATGTTCCACACTTGTATTTACCTTAATGTGATTTGACAGAGTTGCCACTCCAACAGAGTAGTGGGCATATACTGTCGGCAATGTTCACATTGTTTATTGATACCCTAACTGGGAAGAGTTATTGGTCCTAGCCATAAGACCTGATCAATCTTGTGTTTATTGATATGAGATTGACTGTGTGATTACATATAGTCTACGTATTTCATGGCCCTATATCTATTTTACCCATGTGATACCATTCCTTTGATATGAGTTTTGACCTTACTGTCATTCCCTGTAATTGATTCTATATTATGATTTTATATAATAGATTGTCATTATTACTTCCTCTATTATCTATTGTTATTGATCCAAATTACTTTTATTGGTGATGCATATTAGATTCACTGAGTGTCTTATATACTCACTATTTTCCTTATTTACCATTTTCAGGTGCAGAGTAAATAGCAGAATCCCAACTTCTGACTCTCTATGGATTTCTGCAAACTTTTATAGCAATGTAATTATATTAAATACAATATTTTGAATGTTCATGATCTAGCTGCTCAATGAGATATATATGGGTTAGTTAGGCTATGAACATGTATATATGTTATATTATGGAGTACGAGTATTGATATGACATATTATGATGGATGTTATAACCAACAACATTATAATTACAGACAGTTTATAGAGTGACAAAATGAATAGTAACTAAGTAAATTGACGAATTAATTAATGGTTATAGATATTTGCATATGATACTGGGTTCTACGAGTGTTGGTCACCATTGGCATCTCTTACATCCTAGGACCGTCGCGATATGAAATCGGGTCATGACAAGTATATGCCAAAAATCAAAAATTGAAACTCTGAGGAAGCAAAACAAAACAAAATGCTTCACAAATCTACAAAAGTTGTCGAAGCACCTTCAGTTTTTGTAGGCTACACCTACAAAATCACATATTTCCTTGCAGCAACTGCACATAGAATTGCAGTCTAGACTTTCAGAAGCCTAATGTTATATGCCTTATTTTCCTTTTCCTTCACTTTTTGAACTTCAAACCCATGTTGAATTTTTATAACTTCCCCTACCCCGCAGCTAATATAGACATCCTCCATTCTATAATTGAAACTTACCCCTTGAATGTTAGTTGACTATTGTCCTTTTATCCTATTGGATTGAATTAGATTTTTAAATGCTAGTTAATGGATTGAATTAGATTTTTAAGTTATTCTTATTTATTTATATTCTTTAGTGCCTTTGTGAGGTGATCAGGTTAGTTCTCTTTAAACCAACTTGGTTTGAAAATTTTAGACATAATAATATACCTTTGTATTATGGAAAGTGAACTTCAATTTGGTAGAATACTCCATCCTCCTCCTCCAATTTCGAGAAGAAGCAAGGTAAAAAACTTAACTCTTCATTTTAGTTAAAGTTTTCCTCATCTTTTTCTTCTTCTAAAATAATCAAAATATGATTAAATCAACAAACCTTCCATTTCAAAAATGGAAAGAACTATATGGTTTTGATTTCCATTCGAAAAGATATGCAGGTAGACTTGGTTCAAGTGGCAAATGTAAATTAAGACTCTTTCTATCACCTTTTTATTTTAAAAAATGTGTGACTTTCCTAAAATTCCTAAGGGCTAGAAAAGTATTCAATATCTCAGGTTTTTATTGAAATTTTCCTTTATAATTGCTTTAATTTTATGTAATTTTTTTTAATTGGCAAAAAAATCCTCAATTCCCTGAACTTTCACATTTTTAGCTATTGAGTCCCTATAGGTTACTTTTTGATGACTAAGCCCTCCAACTTTTATTTTTCGACACATCAAGTCCTTTTTTAACTGGGTTTGATGGGAGTGGACTTCATGTGTGTTAAAAGCACGTGAAGAGATTAAATGCTACTAACTGAGCTTTTGGATACTGACTAGAAAATAAAAAAATAATAAATTAATCAAATTATTTCCCATCTAACTAGGAAAATAAAATAAAAATGAAAAAAAAATAAAAACTTAAACTACATCTTATAAACAAACCCAAACCCACCCATCTTCCTCAACCTCTCCCCTAAATCAACCAAAATCAAAATTGAACTTTTCATAGTACTAATAACTCCCATAATCAAAATCATCCTTTTCCTCTTTGTAATTTTGATAATCCTCTTCCTTTTTGTAATTTTGATCATTAGAGTTATATGCATAGTAGTCTCCAATAACACCATCACCACATTCACTATCTTTCTTCCTTTTAGGAATTTTTGATTTATTCTCTGTCTTCTCCATAAGTTTCTTTAAGGCATCATAATTTATTTTGGAACTCATAATCGCCATCTTTTTTTTGTTGATCTTGCTCAGATATCCAATAATTTCAATACCTATTTTGGCAAGAAAAGCTTTCTTATGCTCCTTTACAGCCATTTGCGGTTGTTTTCCTATGTTGGAATTTTGGTTTACAATCAATTTAGTTGTAGCTCGAGGGGAATATTTTCTTTCCCTTATTAAGAAGACTCAAAATTAGTTATCAATCAGGTCATGGGATAGTGGAAGACCAAGGACTAATAATGGATTCCGTAAAAATAATATTTGTTCAATAGTTCCCACAAGAGCTTTATGGAGATATGCCAATGACCCTCTTTTCTTTGCTAAATTTCATTACCACCATAGTCCCTTCTCTTGTGGTTTATGCCTTTGATCGGAAAAGTCCACCATTAAAGTTGAGGCTTCGAGTCCTACAAACCCTCGATCCTGGTATATGAGTATTGCAATGCCTCGATCTTGGTCCCGACTCAACACCAGTCCTTTTGTTTGCTTTGGTCGCACTTCTATAAGACTTGATTCTTTATCACCTCTTAATGCATGATGTCTTTCAAATCACTTTAATTTTGATTTTGTTGATGGGTGAGTCCTCCTTCTTCAACCTGAATCATCCTTCATTTTGATTTCATTTTAAAATTTTAAGTTTTTCAATATGTGGAGGTAAAGATTTGAATGTAATGGGTATTGAAGATTTGGGGAAATTCTGACTAAACTTCACTTGAATAGCCTCAATTGATTTGGGGAAGATGATTTAAATGGCATCATTATTTTTTTATTTTTTTTTCCTAGTTAGCTGGGAAATAATTTGATTAATTTATTATTTTTTCATTTTCTAGTCAGCATTTAAAAGCCCAGTTAGCAGACTTTAATCTTTTCATGCACTTTTAACTCATGTGAAGTTCACTCCTGTCAAACCTCATTAAAAAAGGAGTTGATGTATCGAAAAATAAAAGTTAAAGGGCTTAATCATCAAAAAGTGAATTCTAGGGACTCAATAGTCAAAAACGTGAAAATTTAGGGGCTTGAGGATTTTTTTGCCTTTTTAGAAGTTTATATTTGTCATTTCATTCTACAAATGGTCATTCCTTTATATTGTCATTTCAATATTTACTTGGTCATGAAATTCTTTTTTATTGAGCTATTTCATATTAATAAGTTGAACCATTATTTTCAAAATAAACCAAAAATCTATTCCTTAAATCCTCTTTAGTTATGAAGGTTTAGTGCATTTCCTTTGGGATAAATACAATTGGATTATGAAATGACTTTTTACCTTAAATTTTCCCAACTAAAAGATAAATTAATGTGGTGATTCCCAAAATCATTTTCAAATTTAAAGAGATAATTTTCCAACAAGTGATAACCATTTCAATTGTGGGATCAGACCCAAATGATCATTCTGATTCGTAGCGGACTGGGTCGGTATCTAGGCGAGACATCACAGACATTAAATGATCTTATTAGTGGAGTGGAATGAAAAATGATGTAGGAGAGTGTATGGCAAGATGTTTGACTTGCCAACAAGTGAAGTTTGAGCATCAAAAGCCTTCAGGACTACTTCAACAATTGTCATTATCATAATGGAAATGGGAGAGGATTACCATGGATTTGTGGTAGGATTGCCACATATTTGACCTCTTAGTATGCTCAGTTATGCATTGATGGGATAGTGAGACTTCATGGGGTTTTGGTCTCAATTATATCATATAAGGAAACTCCATTCACATCGAGGTTTTGGCAGAAGTTATAGGAGTCTTTAGAAACTCAATTGGACTTCAGCATTGTCACGACCCGATCCGGTGAGCCTCGATGGTCCTAGGGTGCAGGAGATGTCGAGGTGACCGACACCCGTAGAACCCATCAATCACTACAATACAATCACATACCACACAATAACGCAATAGAAACATCTATACCCATCATCAATCACATAACAGTCTATAATCATACACTCATATAAGCACTATTCATTCTATCACTCTATCATTCATTATGTAACTTTTTGTAATAACCATAGTCATATCATTAATTAATCTCCAATATTTCCATACATACATGTTCATACACTAACTATATTGTACAAAACCCATGGAGCAGCTAGGATATGAACATACAAAAATAATACAGTGTTAAATAATTATACTGCTATAAATCTGCAAAATCCATAGAGAGTAAAAAAGTTAGGATATCTGCCTCCTACTCGACACCTGGAGAGGAAAATAGTGAGAGGGTGAGTATATATGATACTCAGTGAATCTAATATGCATCGACTAATAAAATAGGTAATAAAATATCAATAAGTAATAGGCAAATGAAATAAATGAATCAATCTACTCAAAATCTCTGTAATACATAATCAAGTACAAAATATGACTGTAAGTAAATAATCACATCAATGGAATGTATATCACATGGATAAGATGGAAAATGATAGATATAAAGCCATGAAACACATAAAAATGTGTCAAGCACAAATCACTCATATAAATAAACATAAGACGCAACAGGTCTTATGACTAAGACATCCCTTCCTAGTTCAGGGTACTATAACAATACATTATGCACAATGCCGACAGTATGAACTCACTACCCTATCGGGGCGGCAGCTCTGTCAAATCACCTCGGAATCAATAAAAACAATAACACATCAATAGATACCATTTTACAATAATCACATCACTAATATCAATAATTCATCATCAATCAATTTAATGAGCAATAGAGTCAATAAGACATCAATAACAATCGATTATATGATGACCAAAGGTCTAGCAATGAACAATGGGATCAAACATAAATTGGTCATTTACGGCCAAAAAACTGACGCAATTGGCATGCCATTATCGGTGGCGACGATGGCATTCAAATGGTTGGCCTATGGATTTTTTAGTTAGGTATTTTATCAAACACATTGTGTGTAATATTCAATAGACATTTTTGCATGGTTTTGGTGCAATATTGACATTGCCCCAATTATCAACAACAATACATAATGTAAGTAATTCCATAGGCATTATATGCAACTCAATAAATTGTAACACCTCAGTTGAAAGGCTTAGAACACAACCTTTAGGGGCAAGCCAAAGGGGGTTTTCTTATATGTTTGTATGATATGTATGATGCATGTTTATGCTTATATTGTGTATTATTGTTGATAATTGGTGCAATGTCAATCTTGCACCAAAACCATGCCAAAATGTCTATTGAATATTGCACACAATGTGTTCTATAAAATGCCTAACCCAAAAATCCATAGGCCAACCATTTGAAT